>QJNS01000219.1:0-64463 GCA_004154925.1 Monosporascus cannonballus
GGGGGGTTGTATTCTGCAAGGAGTGCTTAATAGATTCACGATTCGGGAATAGAAAACTTACACCGAAGGGAAGGCACGAACGGGTTGTAAATAATACATTACACATGATCAAGCCGCCTTAAGTAGCAGGAATAACTTTATAAGGTTCCTCTGCTATGACTCTGTCCGTTGGTTGGAAGAATCTGACGACTTCGCCTGCCTCGACGGGTCGGGCCACCCCGTCGCCGAGGACGCGGGGGTCGCCCGGGGCTGAGAGGAGACAAGGCTGCATACCGCGCTGCGCGCCCCCAACGCCGAGGAGCAGGAGAGGGGCCGGTGGCTCGAGACGCTGGCGACCCCGCGCGCGGGGGATCGCGACCGGGTCAGCACGAATTTCGGCAACCCGTAGGAGCGCCTCGAGCGTATGGCGGGCATATTACAGCTTCGATGGTTCCGTATTAGGGAAGGTGTTTGTGAAAGTGCACTTTTGGTTGATAACGTGGCAAGTGGTCTTTTAATAAGAAGCGCTTGGGAGCCGTGCAAGCTGAGGTGTCGCTTAGGTTTACCTTGTCTTGATCGCTGTGTCTGGTCGCCTCGATTTAGATCATTCCTGGAGGGTAGGCGGTCACGATTGGGCCTAGTGGCAGTAGCACGGCCAAATACCTACCGTCCTTCCAGTCTACATGCTCTCCCTGTAAGATTACTAATACGGAGGGCATTGGTTAAGTGCTTACCTAAAGGGAGACTCTCTTGTTTTTCATGACAGCCGCCTCAGAGAATGCCCCACAGGGCCCGAAGCCGAGCCGGCAGCGCTAGCTAGTCGAGACGTGCGTGGTGGGAGCTCCCCGGGCCGCGATTCGTGAGAATCCTAGTCTACGGCTGGGGACGGAGACGGCCAAGCCTCCCTTGGCGTGCGGGTCGGACTCGCTGGGCCGTCATCGGGCTCCGCAACTGGGCTCCGACGCACGGATGGAACTTGGCTCCGAGGAGTTAAGCACGGTCGAAAACACAGCCGTAGAGTCATTGGATTGGGGATGTGGTGCGTCGCCAGACCAATGGGGAAAGCACCTCGGGGATACGATGACCTTCGCTTAGCTTTTTAGCACACGTTGAATACCCATCGTATCATCCTTGATAGTCCGCAGTGCACGTGTTCGTCGATCGGTGCAGACGGCGCGAGAAATTAATAGTAGGCGGCTTGCCACCGCCCTGGACCTAGACTAGGCCGGCTGTGTTTATTGTTTTATTTTTCTGGGATTGTACTGTTACCTAGCTATCAAGGAAGCCAGCACTTAGCCTGGCGGCCTGCTTATATGGTATCCCCAAACACACGATACGATTGGCGATGAGCCATTACCCATTTAAACACCGGGAGATATGGTATATACTTTCCGGACCAACCATAATACCAAACCGAAAGCCCTCTCTGACCTGTTCCTCTATCCATTCCGGTACGTCCCCGTGATCCTAGAACCGAGGTCTCCGCATCACGCATCCTCCACAGCCAGGTCGGGATCGACCTCGGTGCCAAGGTCGCGGTCCTCGAGGAACCTGCGTCCCAGCAGGGCGTCGGGGAGGTAGTCCTGCTTGACCTTGCCGTCGCGGTAGTTGGGGTTGTACTTGTACTCGCGGCCGTAGCCGAGCTCGCGCATGAGGCGGGTAGGGGCGTTGCGGAGGTGCGGCGGGACGGGCAGGCCGGCGACCCCGGGCTCGCGGAGGGCGGCGAAGGCGTTGTTGAGCCCGCGGTAGGCGCGGGTGCTCTTGGGGGCCAGGGAGAGCGCGACGGCGCAGTGGGCCAGCGGGATTCGCGCCTCGGGCATGCCGATCTGGTGGGCGGCGGTGTAGGCGGCGGTGGCGAGCGGCAGCAGCGAGCTGTCGGCGAGCCCGACGTCCTCGCTGGCGATGACGACCATGCGGCGCGCCACGAAGAGCGGGTCCTCGCCCGACTGCAGCATACGCGCGAGGTAGTACAGCGCGGCGTCCGGGTCGGAGCCCCGGACGCTCTTGTGGAACGCCGAGATGGTGTCGTAGTGTTGGTCCCCCGCCCGGTCGTACACGAGCGTCTTGGTCAGCGACGCCTTGATGCCCTCCTTGGTGATACCCTCGCGGCCTGTCAGCGACATGGCGAGCTCCAGTAGGTTGAGCGCCGACCGCGCGTCTCCGTCGGCGAACCTCGCTAGGTACGCCAGGAGCTCCTCGTCGATGAGGGGCGACGGCGGCGTGGCCGTGGCTGCCTTCTCCGCCTCTAGTGCTCGCAGTAGTATCCTCTGGACGTCCTCCGTGCCCAGTTTCTGTAGGGTGAAGGTCCGACACCTCGACAACAGCGCGTTCACCACCTTAAAGCTGGGATTCTCCGTGGTGGCGCCGATGAGCGTTATCGTGCCCGCCTCCACTGGTGTTAAAAACACGTCCTGCTGCACCTTGGAGAAGCGATGTATCTCGTCGCAGAATATGATGGTCTTCCGGCCCGTCAGCGCCAACTCGTTGGCAGCGTCGGCGAATATTTTCTTGCATTCGGCCACCCCCGAGCTCGTCGCGTTCATTTCGATGAATCGCGAACCGACCATATGCGCTATGCACCGAGCTATCGTTGTCTTCCCGGTGCCAGACCCTCCCCACAGTATCATGGACGGGACCCGATCGGACTCTATTAGCGAACGGAGGACGCCGCTTGGACCGACCAAATCCTGACCGAACACATCGTCGAAGCTCTGGGGTCGCATGCGCTCGGCTAGCGGCGCTGCCCTGTTCGTCTTCGTCTTCTTGGCGACGGGACCAGCCTCTCTCGTAGGTATGTTCTCTGCTGTGCGAGCACCCTCTGCTTGGGGGTGGTCCTCTCCAGGACCCTCGTCGAATCTTCGTTTGACGCCGCCATTCAACCTAGTCGCCCCCCCGCCACCGCCGCCTCCGTTTCCAGCTCCACCTGCGCCGGTAGCTCCGCTTCCTAAGGGTACTAGAACCCTGCCCGCCGTGGCGTGCCGTTTCGATGAGGGGGTCTGAAAGAAGATGGAGGCGGGCCGCTTCTGGGATGCCGGTACGGAGGCATTAGTCTGGGTATTCGACGGAGGGGGACACGGAGACGACTCGGATGCTGGCGGCGGTGCTGGCGGGTTCTCGACGATGTGAGTCTGGCATCCCGAGTCGAGATGATCGTTGATTTTGGAAGGCTGGACTTGCTTCGTGCAGGCCGGACACTCCACCATGGTTCATACAGTACTATACAGTATATATGTAGCTAGGTGGTTTTAGTGGTAGTAGTAGTAGTAGTAGTATGAGAGAAGACCAGAAATAGAGAGAAAGGAAGAAAAGAGGCACAAGCACTACCTATCCAACCTCTCCCCCACGAAGCTTTTACGTTTGTGCTCCAAAACCCAAGAGATTGCCGGAACGATTTGGCAAAAGAGGCGCACGCTTCGGTGACGCGTGGGGATTGCAGTAGCCAGCCAGACCGCGGCCCGTGTTTCGCTAATTGGGCTGCGTTCAATTAGTGTAATGGGGCCCACATCTCGACCGTCCCCTACTAGTCGTACTGGAGGCGCACTGAAGGCGCACTGGAGGCGCACTGGAGGTGCACCGGTAACCCTGTACATATGGTATAAAGCTAAATCTGGCGATATCCGCATAGAGGGCATTAAGGTTTATACAGGGGTAAATAGCTCTGGGGTGTGCAATGGGCGTATTCGAGACGTTGAACCGCAGACCTATCACCCCGGGGACATACACGCACTTGACGTGCTGGTCGTGGCCAAGTTGTTTTGAACGGGTATCGCATGCATTTACCACGCATCTATTCAACATTATATGGTTTCAACACAGATGCCACCCTCACTTCCTTCGTCTCGAGGCCTGTGTCGTTCGCGGACGCTTGGATGGAGGAACCGCCTCCGCCTCGCTGTCCTCCTCCTCCTCCGACTCGACATCCTCGTGATTTACCTCGTTCTCGTCTAGTTCCTCTTCAGCATCAAGCTCCTCCTCCTCTCCCTCGCCCTCGCTAGACTCCTCGTCATCTTCCGAATCATCAATCGTATCAACGACGCCATTGGTGACGGGGAACTCGTCCTCATCGCCCTCCATGTCCCCATTGACCATACCGGCGTCGCTGTCTTCTCCTTCCACGTAGACAACCCCCTCTTCCCCGTCTTCTCCCTCGTCGTCGTCCGAGTCGATGTTCCGGTGCGTACCGCGCCGTAGCTGCATTTGGGCATCTAGGAGATCCAGTTTCCCTTTAAGGGCCAGCAGCGAGTTGAGACCCCTTGAGCGTTCTTCTAATACTCGGTGCAGCTCGCTCAACTTCTTGGACAGCCCCGGCTGCGTCGCTAATGCGCCCCCATGTGCGATCAGGGTCCATTGTACCCAGGTCATCAGACTTCCGGCTCTTCCGGGCCGCCTGTGCATCCTCGATGCGAGCTTGGTGAGCAACGTGCCGGCGAGGGTCGAATTCAGGCGCTGGATCGTGTTGCGGACCGTCGCAAGGTCCGTGGTGTGGAGGCACGACTCAAGAAGATCCGTGTCGTCGGTGCGCAGCGCCTGCGTTAGGACGGTACCCAGAGACGCGGAGCTCGGGGGCGCCAGCGTACGTCCGGGAGTAGTCAAAGCATTGGACTGATGCGCCGACAGCGCCGAAGGGACATCTATCGTCTCATTCGCCCGGACGAGGTCACCAAATGTTGGGGCGGTAGGTTCCTGATCAGACTCTCCATCCGTCGGCTGGTTTGGCGACGGTATATTCATGTCCACATCTCCATTTTCGTCGGGTATTGAGCGCGCACTCTTCAGTGCATTCAGCTGACGCGGTGCCTCCTCATTATGTACGACGCCATTGCTTGTGGTTGATGTTCCTGCCTTCTCCTGTTCATCCCCGTCTGATAGCTCGTATTCGCTGCTACCGGAATCGCTCGAAATTTCTATTACTGCCTCGTCTGCATCGTCACCCGTTTTTGAGATGCCGGGTGCTGACACAGCCGTGTCCGCTTCGTTGACGTGAGTTCTCAGTGGCTTCTTCGCACTTTGTTTGACGACCGGCTGGGCGATCTTGGTCGGAGGTTTACGCTTGGTAGACATAGTGTTGAGGTCGTGAAAGTGATGAAGCTGGCGAATGGGTGGTTGCAGAGCCCTAAGAAAAATATACTCGAGCGTGCGAGATTGGGTCACCTCCGAATGGTACTAGGTACTGGCAGTTTTGGTTTGCTACGATGCAGATTACCTATGATGTTGCAAGTAGCACCGCGCCATAGCCTCCTAGAGCACGAAAATTTCCCATAGTAACCATCCTTAACATCAAGCAATTGGGATTGATCTTAACTTTTTCTATGATAAGGAAGAGACCCACTTCGCAGATAGGCCGCAGAGTTTTTCCGCCGCGGGTGGTGGAGGAGGGGAGAGGTATTAGGTACCTGGCGCCCGAGTAGGCACCTATAGGTACCCACCTACTTATATAACTAGATGGTAGAGCTGGCATCGGGGTACGAGCGGGTTATCATGTAAGTTAGAACATAGTCTGTTGTAAAACTTATAAAACAATAAAAATCCAGTGACCCTGACTAATCTGATACCCTCTTGATGGAAAAGCTCAGAGCATTTTTCTCCAACTGTCCAGGAGGATGCCATCGTACTTTACGATTTCCGAGGACAAACTCATGAAAGTCACGTGATGACAAGGCGCCGGAGCTTGGGGAAACGTAAGCTTCAGATAGATCCATGAATGCTGCGAAAATCGCGACCGATAAGATCTCGGGCTGAAGATATCTCACTCCCGGGGTGTCTCAAGCTTCATTTCGTCCCCCCTGAAGTACGCGTCATGATTGGATCGCGACATGGATAAGTGCCTAAAGGACGTTGTGCGATCGCTCCGTGATTGGTTATGTCTTTCTTCTGCCAACGCTTCGGGCAGAGTATTGGCTGATTTCAAGGACCCGAGAGTACCCAAGTACAGAGAGAGAACTCTGCTCCATCGTCGCCCGACCCTTGCTTTCCACTGCTCCCCTCAAGCCTCCCCTTTTGAAGCCACACAAGTCCACACAGGCCACACAGACCATGCTAACCCCAAGCAGATGAACCATCATTATCCCGCACTGTTTAAAGCTCCAAGGCGAGTCCATGATTGGCCCTTACGGCCGAGTCTATAGGCACAGAAGGGGTGGCTAGGACGCTGCCCTTGTCACGTCCTGCTCTTGCGACGAACCGTGATTTGACTTTTTGGGGTCGCCCCTTCTACAAATACGGAGTGACCCCAATTCCAGAAATTTTCGCGACCCGATTCTCGTGGAAAAGAGAGACCAACCTGAGCCTTGAGATTTTTTTTTTAACTTCCTCCCTCCTCTTTTCCCTTCCGCCTCGCAACCAACCAACCACCCCTCCCGTTTCTCCGACAATCACCGATCATCTCCAAAAATAACAAAAAGATAATAATAATAATCCAGCAGCACAACTGCGGCACCACCAAGTACCAAAGTATCTTTCCTTAACTTTGGACTTCCTCCAAAAAGGTACAACTTTGCAATCCCTTTTTGTGCTTGACCCTTGTCTGTCGCATCGCAGCGCGTCGCATCCATTCGTCGCAATTCCAATATCGCAAGGTTCGCCTTGCAGCGGTTGCAGGGACAGATGTAATACGTTCCTTTTCCTTTTACGCCCTTTTCATATCGCACCATTACCCCCCATAGCCTTGTATTTATTCAGACAACACTTCATACTTAAAACATTTTTCAACGGTGTCACCGCCCTCGTCCGTTCTCGGTCGGCCCCACATCCGACGACAAATTATCGTGAAACCCGACAGCGGAGGGGGAGGAGAAGTCCTCTTCAACAACCGTGGCGTATTTCCGTTTGATCTGGTCCGTTTCGGCAAATCGTCGTCACCTCTCAGTTTCACTGCGCATTGCAAACCCCACATCTCGGCGCACGTTCCTAAGATCCTCGTCTCGTCTTCGAGAGTTGACATGTCTATTTAGTCCGGGATTCACTCAGGATATCCTGCGCAGTCGGGTATTCCACCGCCATCCGCTGTAAAAATCTGAGATTCAGTATTTCTTTCAGTCATTCGGTGTACCATCGATTTTCCCTTGGTCTCCTTTGAAGTCTATTTCCGGGACTTGAGAAGCAAGCCGGCGCACTTGCCTTTGACTCATCATAGTGTGGGAACCAAGGTAATTATATCTGTTTCATTGTCGCACTGAGCATTTACCTCTCCTTTCCGTCGTCATTTTGACCCGATCACTATATATTCATTTATATGTATGGGTCGCATCACCCTCGTTACTTGCATGTCCGGCGCGATCACTATTCCTGTATACTCAACTTATCCCGATTGTTCCGGCCGTTTAAGGCAAGCAAGAGATCCCGGGAGCTGCCATTCCGCCCCAGACCCACGCCGCACACCCGGCGCAAATGCTCCAGCACAGATACTGGGAATACAGTCGCATCTTAATTAAGGCAAGGCTTGTTCAATATTGCGACTCGCCACTGCACCCTATAGCAATTCCTCTTTCAATTTTTGTCCCTCGTGCCCGCGCCTATTCAGGTAGGGACCATCCAGACCGTTCGTACTTCACCAGCCATCATCCCTCCAGCACCTCCCATCGCAGTTGCGCTACACACGCCCTCCCCCTGCCCCTCTTCGCCCAATGCGGTAGTCTCGTGTTACCTCATCGCGCTACCCACAGCCGATAAGAGACGCGATAAAAGAGGAGCTCTGGCCAATTTTTCGCAAAATAAAAAGCAGAGCTGTCCGATAAATAGTACTTGCCGCACCGTCGCAGGTTCCTTGCGACCCTGCGACCAGAAAAAATACCCAGCCTCCTCCTCATTGGCCAACCACCTGCCAACCCGATACCTTCCCTCATGTGAGACAAATCCCGACCCGCCGCATTTCGCAAGGCTGGTGGAAAGCTTCACCTTGCCACCGGTCCTCTCTCATTTCTTCTTCAGCATCGCTCTGCAATACCCTGCTGTTGTCGCCCTTTCACTCCCATCACATTATTTCGCATTATTCTTCCGCCGTTGTTTTGGAGACCCGTTTATAGCTTCCTTCATCTTCCCGTGTTGTGCCGCGACACGTAATTTTACCTGAAGCTTGTCACTGACTCGCCCCACACTCACCAGTTTGCGACGCCAAGTCCTGAGAGCAATCAACCGCTGTTGGGCAGTACGGAATCCCGCCCACCCACGCATCGGGCGCTGAAACGGTATGCCGGCTCCTAGCAAACCCTTTCCTCCCCGAATGGCCACTGCAGCACATGCCGCTGAGCGCACTCATATTGCACACGCGCTCTACCGGCGGCGCCATAACATTTATGCCTTCACGTCACATCAGCTGCTCCCAATCCATTTAGCTGACAAAGCCTTCTCTAGCAGATTCAACAGGTGAATCAGGTTCATGCCGTGGCTTTGTCAATTCTCACCATCGTCCGATCCTCGAACAACGCACTTTGTCATCGTGTCCGACCCGACGAATGGCAGTCATGGCCACGGAACAGCCCCAGACTTTACCGATCGATCAGAAGACTAAGACTTCTACGGAAGTGGGAGATATGGCAGTCGACGAAGCGACAGTGCCAGCGGTTAATGGGTGAGTGCTCCTCCCACATCGGACATGTCGAAAAGTGTGCTCACCTCCCACGACATAGCCACGCCAAGACCGAAGAGAATCAGACGGAGGAATCCGAAGAAGTAGCCACGGTGAATGGAAAGGTTGGGTCTCCAACGCCAGATGCAACTAAGGATGCGCAAAATCGGCAAGCATTTGCGGCGAATAGCAGCCTTCCCGAGCAAACACCTACAAAGCCACCTGTTGAGCCAGAGGCCGGCGATGATACCGAGATGGCTGACGTCAATGGGGCTCCCGTCGACGGAAGGAAGGAGCCTTCGCCGACAGCAGAACCTGAGAAGGAGAACGTTGGCGAGCCGTCTCCCAAGGAAGCGACGCTGCCGGAAACGCCAGCTGCCACGACAGTTGATACTGCGAAGCCGGAATCTACATCGGAGCCAACGGTCGACGATTCCATGGAGGTCGATGCGTCCACCGAGCGGCCCGATCCAGCCCCGAGCGGCGAACATGGTGACAACACGCAAGGTACTACGAGCGGCGATGCACCCATGGCTTCGTCAGAAAATCCGATTCAGCAAGCGGCTGAAGAATCCAAATCCGACCAACCAACCGGGGATAACGCGCCTTCGGAAGCACGTGCTGCATCACCGTCTAAGGTATCGCGTATGCGGGAGCGGGAGGACGACTGCCCAGATGAGCCGGCCAGTAAGCGGGCAAAGACTGAAGATACCGCCACGCCGGCGGCTGACTCATTGGCTGTGGCAAATGGACCATCACCGACTCCTCAGGCCTCGGGAGCGCCTCCCTCTGATAGCTTTCCCGACGATCAAGTCATTACACCGCATCAGAACAAGCAGATACGGGCGTATCTGGCAGGCCTCAAGAAAACCAAGAATGGCATGCCTTTCCGACAGTCAGTTGAGAAATTATGGCCGGTTATTTGGGATGACTATAGCAAGAAAGTCGAGGAGCCTGTCGACCTCTCTTTGTTCGAGACAAGACTCCGCGAGGAGAAGTACGCGACTTATGGGGCGTTCAAGGCCGATGTCGAGCTCCTATACACGAACTCGCTTGCCTTCAATGGTCCAGACCACGATGTGACTGGCGCCGGTGCCGTTGTGCGGGATCAGATCCTTACGAGATTACAGGAGATATCCAAGTCAGAAGAGCCTGCGAAACCTGAAAAAGGCAAGGCTCAACCGACACGCCATGCCGAACCTCGCTCCGCCAATCAGGTGAGAAGACAGTCGCAGCCACAGGCCGGTCGGACAACATCAAGTCCGAAGCCGAAGGCTGAGCCAGCTCCGCCAGCTGCGTCATCTACCGTGTCGGCAGCACCAGCCTTTGCGATTCCTCCCAATGGTATCCCCCAAATTCGTCGCGACTCCACTCGTGAAGATGGCGACAGGCCCAAGAGACCAATACACCCCCCGAAGAGCCGAGATCTCGACTACGGTTCATCGAAGGTCAATCGCAAGAAGAGGATGGACCCCGAGCAACGATTCCATGATGAGGTTCTGAATGAGGTGAAAAAGGGGAAATACTTCCACATGAATCAATGGTTCATGGAACCTGTTGACCCTGTCGCCCTCAATATACCGACTTATTTCAGTATTGTCAAGAAGCCCATGGACCTAAGCACAATGACCCGCAAAAACCTCGACGGCCACTACAAATCCTCTAAAGATATTGAGAAAGACATGAGATTGATCGTGCATAACGCCGAACTGTTCAACGGAAAAGAACACGAGGTCGCTAAGTTGGGTAAAGACCTTGAAGAGCTCTTTAAGGCTGAACTTGCCAAGAAGGACCAGTGGATGGCGCATCACTATCCACAAGACGAGCCCTCTGCCGTGAATGCGTCTGCTGCTAGTCCCGAACGCAGCATCCACGAATCCGAGGACGAGAGCGTGGCCGACGGGGAAGAAGACACCAACGAGGCGATTCGCAGCTTGCAGGTCCGATTGAACGAGGAACAAGATAAACTTAATACCCTGTTAGGCTCCAAAAAGCCGGAACTTACCATGATAGAGATTCAGCAGCAAATGGTATCGATGCTTCAGCGCAAGCTCGTGGAGGAGAAAACGAAATTCCACAGTGAAGAGAGGAAATCGAAGGCGAAGAAGAAGGGCTCGAAGAGTAAGCCGAAGCCAGGCTCAAGCGCTGCAGCTGCTAGCGGCAGCAAGAAGGCTTCAGTTAGCAGCAGCGCAGTCGCCAAGAAGAGCTCAGGCGGCCACACGAAGAAGCCAGCCCCAAAGAAGCGGGCAATCGGGCCCCTAGAAAAGGCTGTCATCGAGGAGGGTATTAGCAATCTCGATGGCAATACCTTAACGAAGGCTGTTGACATTATCAAGAGAGACACTGGTCAAAACGTGAGTTTAGCGCCCCGCTTTCCCTGATCAGACTGATTTGTGACGGCACATTCCTATATATACATTCGCGGACCCCGCGAAATATATGTCGCCAATCGCGTCTGGATGACAACTAACCTGTTATGAATAGGAGAATGATGAAGGCGAGATGGAGCTCGATATTGAATCTCTCACTCAGGAAGCTCTCGGCAAGCTTTATGATCTCATCCACAAAGCGCATCCTCACATCCGCGCAGCCCTGGAGAAAAAGCCGGAATATAGTAGCCAAACAACCGCGCCGGAACCGGAACCAAAGGTGAGGACCAGCGGTCCTCCAAAGCCGAAGAAGAATAAGCCCATGAATAAGCACGAGCAAGAACGGAAGATTGAGCAGCTCCGAGAGCTGAAGGCCAAACTGGCGCGTCAAGGGAGTGGCAGCCAGGAACCGCCTCCTACCACCGGTGCCGAGGATCAACCTGCCGAGTCGAGCGAGGAAGAGTCTTCAGAAGAAGAATAGATGGCTGGCGGTGCACGATGCCTCCTTGCTCCCGTTTCTTTCTTGCGCAAGTCGGGTCTCGTAAACGAGTCGGTTTCGTCAAGCATACCATCTGATGAGTCGGGATCGGTGGCTAACTGGGTCCGCCATTTCGAACGAGCCACAATAGAAAGGGGAATTGCAGCTGTATGATATCACGTCCCGCCTTTTACATATGGGCCTCGCAGATGGATGGTTTGCGGGGGGAGCGGGCCCTCGAATGCGTTGTGAAGGCTTTTTTTTTTTTTTTTTTGGCACACACCGGGCGGAGGACTCCCTTCATATCCTCCCTCCCTTAGCCGAGGTTCGTGACGTGGGACGACAGGTAGCTATTGCTGAGAGGTGCGGTCTCGCGGCCTCAGTTAACATGCGCCCCCCCAGTTTAGTTGCCTTAGCGACTGAGGCTGCCACAATACAGAGGACGATGAATTGCCAGTTGGGATGCCCGTTCATGACTTGTTACGTGACTCTTCGCTTTCAGCGTTCGTGTGCTCTTGTGGGTTTGAGACACTCCTGCGATGATGGTTAGGCTGGATGGATACTTTAAAGATGATGACGGCATATGGTCCACAGCCGGCTCTGCCGTGTCTTTCCGCTAGATACCCGGGTACTTTGGATATGATGATTTGTTCCTCGGATTCTTTGAAGAGTCATTAGGTAACCGCTTTTAAGGATCCAGGACACTCGCGTCTAATACCCCGAGCTAATATCTACCGTCTCACAGGGTAAAATGCTCGCCGAACTGAACCGCCGGGTCCCCTAGAAACCTCATTATGCGGCACCAAACGGGACCAGTTCCTTCGACGCCGATTGGATACGGCAGTCCAGTCCATCACAAAACTTTGCATATTATCGAAAAAATCCATAAGCTGTGCAAGAGTGCCTTTACAACAAGGCGAGGAAGGCAAAAAGAGCAGAGGGGCGCTTTGGTAGCTAGAGCCGGAAGGGCCGAAGATGGGGTTGCGGCACAAGGGGTCTTTGTGCGCTCATCGGCAAGGTTTATGTTGAGTGACTTGGGCTTGGGAAGCATTGCAGACGAGGGGATCTAACATTCTAAAAGATCATCTTTATAATCCTCTAGGAAAGCAAACCTTATGGGACGTAACTTGGCTGGTGTTTATCCTTTTTTAAAGTAGCAGCTACTCATAAAACGCACCCTTGAGCGTCGGTTTGGTTGGGCTAACACCAAGTGCTCAAGTAGGTACCAGGAGACTACATTGTCAATGCTCCTAAAAAAACACCATGCCACCTTCGTATAAAACAGCTACCCCGGATAAAAGCGTATTTACAATCCATCTCCCGACACTACCTAACGGCGCCTCCCGAGAATCCGCTCACGAAGCTCATTTCGGGAACCATTCAGGGATGACCTCCTCCGGCACCTCCGTATCTGGATCCTCTCCGACCTGCACGATCCGCGTGTTAGGGGACAGCTCAGGGGAAGCCAAGACCCCCGAGGACCGGAACAGTGCCGCCAAGCTCGGCGAGAAGAACACCGGCGCTCTAGTACGGCTGTGGTGTCGGCGTCGAAGTCAGCTACCAGCGCGTGGATCACGTGCTGCACCGCGGCGCTCGCCTTCGTCGGTGACGGACGCCGCCTCGCGATACCGGCGCACGGAGTCCGCGTCGCCTGCCCGCTGGCAGACGCAGCGCGTGTGGTCGTGGTCAACCTTGCAGGCTGCCGGCAGCCGCATCAGGTACCCGTAGCAGCTCGGCTTGCAGCTGGCCCCGCCTCCGCCGGTGGGGGCAGTGATTTGCTCTCGGAGAGGCTCGGGCATGTTTTGCACTAGCTCCGCCATGGTGCGGCGGCGCTGGTGCTTGCACGGTGTGGCCGATGGCTTGGTCGGCTGAGTCTTGGAGATACCTGGTGTCGAAGGGGATTTGGATGTGGTGAGGGTGGCTGGTACGTTTGATCAGGTGTCTCCTCGCATGGTTCTCAGACAGGCCGGAGATGGTTGTTTTTATGCAAGGCATGGTTAGGCATGAGGGGGCTATACGCACTCCTAACTATTATCAACTTTAAACAGGATTAGCGGACTTCTTTGCTCGGGGTCGGTCGAGTTTAGTAAGGGGCAAGGGGTTCGTCATTTTCTTTGTTTTATCCTTGCAACATCATGACATTTTTACGTTAATTGAGGTCGACGACTTAGGACATGACAATAAATCTGATAGTCACGCTGACGAGACGAAAAGGTTGTATAAAAAGCGGAGGAAGCAATTATTATTTAACTCGATTCGAATTTTATGAATCAGTACTTTCGAACTGATTTATATAATGTGGATTCTTGAATCATGGTTATTCCGGGGCGTTTGATGTACCTCGGGAGATACATAGCCTCGAAGGCTACAATGAACCACGTCCTTCCAAAAAGGCCCACGCTCCAGTATAAAATTCTTTGGTCTTATACAGTCAAGTATACAGATATCTCTGGAAGATTTCGAAGGTTCGATTGGATAATTTCATATTAGCTCCTCTACCAGTGGCTCTCCTACATGCTGGAGAAAGACCGAATGAGTCTAGATTTCCTGACGGCTTTCAAAGTCTATATCCATACACTCCACCAACACCATGTAAACCATCAAAAGAAATGCTCCTTTAAAGGCCACTCTCTATCCTCCTCCAGATCGCAGGCATCGTGACCGGGGTCTCCAGCTTCATCATCTCGGCAAGAACCACACAGAAAACGATCACGACCCAAACCATGGAGGCGTACGAGGGATATACCAGAAAAGCGATGTAGAAGCTCTGCATGATCGTAGCGACCTGCCACTTCCAGCGCCAGATCTTAACAAGAAGCGTCACGACATCATACACGACCATCTCTATTCTCCACGGATTCGCGAAGCGCTCCCACCTCTGCCGCCTCTTATCGTGGTCGTATATCGACTCCTCAGACTCGAACGGGACCCGCCTATTCCTGTTCCGCAGCCGGTAGTCCCAGAATGGGGTCAAGCGCCCATCGGCACCGTACGGCCGCAACCGGCAGAACCGCCTCCAGCGCTGCGCGATCTCCTGCGCGGTTGCGCGGTCGACGTCGAAGTACTCGCCGTGGCTCCTACTCCCGTCGCCGCAGTGGCAGTCGAAGACGTACAAGAAGTTGTACAGCTCAGCGTGGATCAGCTTCTCCACCTTGAAGTAGAAGGGGACGGGCACGTGTTCCGGGTCGTCCTGCTGATCCTCGACCAGCACGTGCTGGCAGACGGACTTTATCCTTTTCAGTCGGTCCTGCTCTGACCCTTTAGTCACGCCGATCTTGACGATCCGCTTAGAAGGGTCGCTCTTCGGGACCACTTCGAAGATGTAGTTGTTGCCGAGCTCTTCTGCTACGTTGAGCTTGGCCTTGGTCAGTGGTTTGTTGAGAATGTCTGCTATTTTGGCGTCGACTTGTGATGGAGTCAGTAACTTCCGCGGTGTCCCTCTACACCTAGATGGCGTTCCAGGGCTTTCGGAGGCCTCATGTCTAGGTTGCGGAGTCTGCTCGGTTTGAGGAGTTGGCGTCTTTGCGGCTGGCGTGGTTAACACCGAGCTCGACTGTGATCGTTCTCGCTGCTCAGGGGTATATTCTGAAGCTGTCGCTCTGGGTCGCACATCAACCGTCGTCGGCTTGTCGTCCTCAATTTCTATTGGATTTTGCGCACTCCCAATTGGTGCACCTTTTTGGTCATTATGATATAAAGGCGTGTGCTGCTCGACTAACAGAGATTGTTCTCGCTGTTCAATGGAAGGTCGTCTAGTATCACCCAGCGCCGGCTCATCATCCGGAATCTCTATTGGCATTCCTGCACTCCCAATTGAGGCGGCACGATCATGATTCGAAAAGGGATCCTGCTCTCCCGGTATCGAGCCAGTGGACACATGTCGTCGTCTCCACTGTCTCTGTCGAGATTTCGTTGAAGAAGGCGCTGAACGGGGGGTTTTAAAATTGGATGGGTTTCCTGGGTTTCTGACTTTCTTCTCGATCCTAGTGTGCGTGCCTTGCCGTCCAGGGGGTGTTCTAGGTGGAGTCGTAGACGCACGTAGCGCTGGTTGAGCATTGCTGGTATGGGTTTGGGGCAGCGCTTCCATTTTGCTAAGATATGACGACGACTATCATTCAACAACTTTATATATAATTGGATTTTGTGAGAGACAGATGCACCTTGGTTTTGGTTTGAGAATAAGCTAGAGTCTTGTGCTCGAGATATATATAATACATCCAATGCCATCTCGACGGCTTGGTATAAGTGCATCATGACCCCGGCTACTTGGTCGGCGGAGCACAATGCACAGCCCCATGACTTGAAACCAACAGTAGTATATACGGCCGGCCATCACCGAGACCCATGTTCGCCATGGTAGGTAGGGTTGCATGAACATGTCAACATTCAGTGATCAATTGCAATCCGCAACTATGTAAAGGTGGCAGGAGTTTCTCATTCACAGAATCACCAGCTGGCGGCCTCTTAAGTGATCCTGGTACTTGAATGTATATCTCACGACCAGCATGGCTATGCAGAGTTATTCAGCCTTGCCATACTAATTATATACTCCTAATATGTAAAAAATAAAAAACTGCCTTGTTTAGGCACAAGGGAAAGGATGAAGCCCTCCGTACGTAGTTCGTTCTGTAGGTCGCATTTAATGCAAATTCTAAAGGCCTTTATGCACTGCGTGAATTAATTTCAAATCATGCTTATGCATTCGTCAGTACAGATAAGGAGGGTAGTAGTAATCATAGTTGTAGTAGTGTTTAACTTCAGGTGTCACCTAGCCAGGTGTACTATAATATACTAAATGCCCTTGTTTTAACGTAATAAGCTTAAGAACGAAGTGGACGAAGGTTACTGCATCAAAAATTTCTCTTCCCTTAGAACCTATTTCCGTATTTGGATTTTGGCACGTCCTAAATAGGAAAGTAAAGGCAAGCGAATTATGCAATCGGTATGCTAGCAAAACCTTAAAGCAAGGTTGTTTAGGAAGCTCTAAAACTCTAAGAGTTAAGACAGAAGGTGAGGCTACCCTGCAAAGATTTGTATGGGAAAACGTTCAGGGGAGACTCAAGGTGTGTCGCAGAAGATAGAATTAACTATATTCTTGCTATAGAAGCCATACCTCATCGTGATCAGGACCCCATTTTGGAGGTTGTGGCTGCGCCTGCGGCGCAGCAGCCGTAGCCACAGCTATTGCTTTTAATCAAGAAATATCTGTCAGGGGTCCAATATATTAGCTAAACTCCTTTAAGAAAAATACCCACAAAAATAATAAAACCTTTAAAATAAGGCCTAATAGCAAATTATGATTTTTTTGTTCCGTTTAATATATTTTTATATAAATTTGCAAAAATTATTAGTATTAATTTTGGTAATATATATTAATTAGAAAATTTTTAATATTTTAATTTATTTAATTTAATATAAAATTAAAAATTTTATTTAATACGAAATAAAAATTATTATAATAAAAAAATAACTTAAAATCTTAATTAATATATATTATAATTTTTTAATTTTTTTAAGCTAATATAATAATAATATAATCTTATAAGCCAAAATAATAATATATAAAGTTTAAAGTCGTCCGTAATAAATCACGAAATATATTTTTTTCCTAATTAATTAAATATAGGTAATATATTTAAAAATTTAAAATAAATATTTTAAATTTTCGAATATTTAATTTTTTAAAATCAAACGTTTATTTTTATACGATATTTTTACCCGTTTTTTATTGATATAAACATAATTAATCTATATGTTAATATTATATATACGGTTAATAACCTTATAAAAGTTTTACGTTATTAATTTATTTGTTTTATATTAAGTATTATATTTAATAAATAAGGCCATATTTTACGGAAAAAATAAATTAATATAATATATAATTTAATTTTTCGAAAACTTAATATTTTTTTTATTATTAAAATAAATTTTAATTTTTTTTAATTATTTAAACTTTTTTATTAATAATTAATTTAATTTTTATTTAAGTTATATTTTTAATAAAATTAATAGAAAAATAACGAATTTTTATATTAATAATTTTATATTTTACTTTTATTTTAATATTTACGAATACGAAAAAATTTAATTTAAAAAAATTTAATTATATAATTGCCGGATAATATAATTATATTAATTTTAATTTTAAATAAATATTAAATAATTAATTCCAAACTATTATATTAAATTTTATTTTCGAATAATAATATAATTTAATTTTTATCGATAAAATATATTTATTATTAAAATTAAAAAGTTTTCAGTTTAAATATCTTAATATATAAAAAAGACATTTTAATTTTTTTATTTATATATATTAATTTATTTATATAATAATTATTAATAATATTATAAAAAGCCAAATCACAAAATATAACGGTTTTCGTTAAATCGACGTTTTAATTAAATATAATTATAAGGCGGAAATTTGGCATTTTAATATTAATTATTCCGAAATTAATATTATTATTTTTCTTATATTTAAAAGTTAATATTCGAATTAAAGATATTTAAATTTTTTAATAACTAATATATCCGAGTTATTAAATAATATTTTTTAATTTAATTTAATAATTTACGTTTTATTATTAAAATTATTATTTATATTAATAATAAAGCGAAAATTATAGATATCTGTAATTATTTAATTACAATCATAATAAACCGGGAATATTTATTAAAGATTATAAAAAAAGTTATTAAATTTTATAATTTTA
This sequence comes from Monosporascus cannonballus, assembly GCA_004154925.1. NCBI lineage: Eukaryota > Fungi > Ascomycota > Sordariomycetes > Xylariales > Monosporascus > Monosporascus cannonballus. The sequence goes on from QJNS01000219.1 coordinate 18,109, forward strand.
AAATATTTTATAGAAATTAAATTTACGTATATAATAATTTAAAATAATCGGATGGTTTTATCCATATCGTCATACTTATTATTATTTTTAAATTAAATATAAATATATTAGATATTAATAAAATAATATAATAAACTATATTATAAAATTTTTCGATTAAGAATTTAAAATAATAATTTGGTTGAATAGTTTATAATTATAAACGATTAAATAGAATTAATTATAAATAAGTTATATTATTTATATTTTATTAAGCGTTTAATAAATATAAAATTAAATTATTTATTTTAAGAAAGGTTAAAATAACGAAAATGATTTAAACCCGGTAAACCAAAAACCGTATTACTTATAAGAATATAAAGGTCGTAATAAAAAGCGATATAGCGGATTTAAATAATAAAAAAAACGACATGTAATTTATTACGAATAATTTTAATTACGATAAAATAATTATCAAATTTTAATTTTAATTTTCGGCCGGTTAAGATATTATTTGTAAATTTTTAAAATAAAGTAATTTTGATTTACGATATCAAACAAAAACAAGGCCTTAATAATACGCGTGATTTAATGGCAAATATAAATATAAAACGATTTTAATATATTTAAAAATAACAAAATTATTCTGTTAAAAAAGGACCGTAATAACTTATTTCCGGCTAAATCTTATTATAATATATATATATTTAATTTTTTCTATATATCCAAATTTTTAAATTCGAAATTATTTACGTAAAAATAACCAAAAGCCGGTTCGGTAAAGGCGGTTACTTAGGAAATAATAAAGTTCTGGTATAAATAATAAGTAAACAAATTACTTTTTACGCGGTTATTTCCGTTTGGCGGTAAAAAGGCAAAATAAATATTTATTTTTATTAAATTTAAACGGTTTTTATTTAATACATTTTCGAATAAATTAAATAAAGTTAAAGGTTTATATTTAATTTAAAATATACTCAAATTAATTAAAGCAGTTACCGATTTTAATAAATAATAATATTAAGATATTTTTAAAAAACCGCCAATTTTCTGTATTATATATAATATATGAAAAAGTTATATTTTCAATTTTATAAAAAAATAAATAATTTTTTATAAGCGGTAAAATTTGCTTAATTAAAAATAACGGTATTATATTTTTATGCCGTAAACCGATCTATATAAATTACGGATTATTACTATGTTATAAATTTGACAAATATCGGAAAAAATTATAAGGCCGCCTTAAGTTATGTTTCGTCCTAATTAAAATATACCATATATAATCGGTCGGTTTAAACTAATAATTAACGATTTAATAATAATCCTAATAATTTAAATATTAAACCGGTATATAATTTATATATTTTTATAATTTGAAATCATAATTTCGGTTATGATAACGCTTATATTTATATACGTAATTCGTAACGTACTAAGTAATCCTAATTCAAAACTTATTTCGTCCCTTTTATTTATAACCTTAATTTAAAATTTATTATTCCTAAATATTTTAATTTCTTAGTTCCGTTTTTATTATTATATTTATATTTGCATAATTCGTTTATTTTTATATTATTATCGGAATTCCTAGCGTCGTCAAATCGTAATAATTCGTAATCCGACGTTATAAATAATATATTAAAAAAATCGAAATAATAATCTTTATCGAAATTAAGAAATTATACGTTACAAATAAACAATATTTATTAGATAACAATATTAATAATAAATTAAAAATAATGGCAATATTAAATTAAAAAATAAAAAACGAAATTCTGCTAATTTTAATTAAGGCCGATAACAAAAAACGTATTCGGTTTCGGTACGGTATTATAATTATAAAACGTAATAACTATAAATATTTATATAATATTAATTAAAATTATTAATATATTATTTATTTATTAGATTCGTTATTTTTATTAATTCTTAATTTATTAAACTGTATATAGGATATTAATTTGTTTTAATCCGTATTAATTATATGCTATAATATATATATAATAAATATTTTAATTAAAAAGATTAACGGAATTTTATATTACGTAATTCGAATTATAATTTATTATGATTATTAATAAATTATCCTTTTAATTTTTAGCTCTTAATTTACGATACCGAATTAAAAGTTTTTAAATTTTATTTTCCGGTTATTCTTTTCGAATTTATTATATTAACTTTTAAAATATTTTTTTTAATTTTTAAAATATTTTAGTTCGGGTTGAATAATTAAAATAAATAATCGATTATACGAGTAAATAAATAATATGGATAATTTTTTACCAATATTAAGAAAATTATTTTTTCGTTATTAATATAATTATTCGGGCGTCCGTTTTTTAAAATATTAATTTAAAACGTTTAAAATCCCGGATTTATAATAAATTTTTATTAATTATATTTTATAACCGTATTTTTTTATAATTAGGATTAATATCTGTCGGTATACGGTCCTAATTAATATTTTTGGAAGCCGTCCGTATATTTTATTGTTATTTTATTAAAGATTTTAATAGTTATATTTTTTTCGAATTAGGATTTTTTGGTTTTTTTAATAAAGGTTAACGGCCGGATTTAATTTTTTTTTCCTTTACCGCGTTTTCTTTTTATCGGCGTAGCTAAATCTTTGGCTGGTTTTAAGGATTCTTTTATTTTTTTCCCGGTTAATTTTAAAAATTTCTTTATATCAGAATTTTATATAGGCACAATAATAATCGGATATTCCGGATAACCGCCAAAATCCTTAATATTAATACCGAATATACCGTGGTACTTAAGAATTAAATTTTTATATAAAGTTATTTGTTCGGTAGTTAATTACGTAAAATTACGGATTTTTTTTCGTTTAATATTATAAAAATAATGTTTACATAATATATATTATAGGATATATTGCGGTTTTATATTTTTCGTAATCGGGACCATAAAATTACCATATTCCTGGTATTATTTATATTATATAAATTATTATAAATTATATATTCCCGAAAAAGGCTAATAGCCTAAATTATACGATTTTTTAAAATATATATATTAATTATATCTGTAATATAAAGAATATTTGTTTTACGGTTTTAAAAACTTATTATCTAATAATTCGTATTATCCGTATTAATAACTTTATTATTATATTTTAATATAAGGAAAAAAACGAATAATATTATATATTATTTAATACTTTTTTGAGAATTTGGTAGAAATAAATATGAAAATTATTAGAATATATAAATACATTTTTATTAATTTTTTATAAGTTATGTATATATAATTAAAATCCCGGAATATTTATTTAAATATTATTTCGAAATTATCGTAAATAAAAAATACGTTAATATAGATATAACGATAAATAATTTATATTTTTTAATACGTAATAATAAAATTTATCTTATAAAATCCTTATAATTTTAAAATTTTATTAAATAATTATTTAATTTAAGAAAAACTTATTTTATAAATTAAGACAAAATCTGAAAAAATAATATATATAATAAAAAATAAACTACGGAAAATAATACCGTAATTAATATAATTCGTATCGAAAATTAACTTAACGCCGTTATAATTTTTATATACGTTTTAAATTTTTATTAAATTATTATTTATTTTCCGAATATAAATACCGTATTTTATTTTATTAAACGGTAATAATATTATTATAATAATTACATAATATTAAAGATATATAAATAAGTAATTATAATACAAAATTTATTAATATTATAAATTTATTAATATAAATTTAGCTTAATTAAAAATAAAAATATAAATAAAAATATAAAATATAATAAATAAGGTAAAACATATATATTAAATAATTACTAAACATATTATTAATATAAATAAGGAATATATAAAGATTTATAATATATAAATAAAATTTACGAAAAATTTATAAATTATAAAATATGTTAAAATAATATATATAATTAAGATTAAAATATATATAAATTTTAAGATTATATAATTATAAATATATAAATTATTAAGTTAATATAAGTTATTAATTATAAATAAAAAATTAACTTTATTTTTTTTATAATGAAATAATAATATATAAGAAAAAAGCTTAATAACTATATATATTTTACATAAAATCTAGATTTTATTATAAATTTTTTAAAATAATTTATAATATTATTTATTTAATTATACTTTTTATAACTTTAAATATGTATTATATTTTAATATATAAAATTATATTATTTATAATATAATAATTATTAATTAATTTTTTACTTAATATTTAAAATCCATATTATAATATATATTTTTATATATTTTACGATATTATTAAAGGCAAATAAATTTTTTGCCGAAATAATAAAGGTAATTTCCGTTATAATTCTTAATAATATATCTCGAATAAACCCAAAAAACCTTGTTCGCCCGGTTAAGGGAATTAGATTCGTTAATAATATTTTCGAAAAATAATTTATTCCCGAAAAATAATTTATGCTTAAAAAATAATTTCAAAAATGGATAATAAGATCTCGGACCAAAAAATAGCCGGAATAAGTATTAAAATAAAAATAATCTGCTTTTAAAAAATAACTTTAAAAATAAATAATAAGATCTTTAATCAAAAATAGCCGGAACTAATACCAGAATAACTTACGATAAGGCGAAACCGACGACATAATCCCGATTAAAGCATTTTTATATTAATTAAGTAATATTTAATTATTTTAAAATATAAGATATTTTTTACGAAAAATGCATATTATACGTAACCGATTCCAAATATTAAATATATATTATAAAATTATAGTAATATGGTGAAAAACTAAAAGGAAATAAATATTAAATATTAATATTATAATTTAAGATATTTTTTATAATAATAACCGGCAAAATAAAATTTATATTATAACGAATTATGCCGGCCTTATAAATTATTAAATTATTAAGTTAATTATAAACTTTCGATTAATTATTATTTTTACAATTTAATAAAAAATTATATAAACCGGATATTATATAAATAATATGAAAAACAGTTTATAATTTTATAAATCGGGCTACTTAATTAAGAAATATATATTATATAATTATTTTATAAATATTATAATTTACGAAATTATTTAAGTATTAAATATATAAATTACGTATAAAAATATAACGAAAATTATTTATATGTAATCCTTAAATATTTAATATTATTATATAATCCGAATAAACTTTTTTAAAAATATTTACAGATAAATATTACGTTTAAAATAAATAAAATTTTAAGATCTGAAAACGTAAAAGAAATTATTAATATATAAGTTATAATAACGTATGAAAAAAGATAAAATAATAAAAAGAAATTTTAAAAAGTATTTAAAAACGATAATTAATAAATTAATTGCAAATAAAGTATACGAGTTAACTCAAAATTATATATTCTATTTAATTATAAGTAATACGATATTTTTATATAATTTTACGAAAAATAAAATATTTAAATAAAATATAATTAATTAAAATTACGTAAATTATAAATTTAATTATTTATATTAATTTCGTTAATAATTATATCGCGTACCGTATCGTACAGTATTATTATTTTTATTTATAATTTTATTATTAAAAATAAATAAGTTACGTTAATAAAATAATTAAGTAATTGCAAAAATATATAAAATAATTGCGAAATTAATTAATTAATATTACGTAAGTAATAAAATTATATTAATATTAAAATTGTAATATAAGTATTATATTATTTATAAAAAGATATAAATAATAAAAAGATAAAAAACTATATTAATAATTTGTTTTTATTCAATAAATTTTTATTTTATTTATCCGATAACGACGACGATGATAATAAACCGCCTTAATTAAAATTATTAATTAAGTTATCGATAATTTGTATTATAAGATTATAACTTTTTTCTATATATAAGATATTACGGTTATCCGGAACTAAATTATTTTTAGTAAATTCGATATTAAAAACTTTTTAAGTAATTGTATTAAGATTATTTATAAGTTAATTTTCGTTTTTTGTTATATTTAATTAATTAAGTTTATTTACGTTATTACTAATAGGTACGGTATTATTAAAATCGATAAATTTAATTTCCATAATGTTATAATTTACGGCCAGAATATTTTCGAAATTTTAGCCATTTTTTTAAATTTAAGATAAATATCTTTTAATAAGTCAGAAATTCCGAAATAAAAAATAGGCGCGTTTAAGGATTTCGTTACAAAAGTCCCGAATAACGTAACGTTTATTTTGTAAAAAAATATAACGGGTATGGAATTTACGTTATAAGGACATATAGTACTTAATTAAAAACGAATTTCGGAAAAAAAATAGTATTAACGTTATATATATTGTTTTTTGACCGGCGAAATTTGCTAGTAAATTATAGATTATAATGTTCGCCTTTTCGATCAAATATTTTATGTATTTTTTTCTTAAATTTTGTTGGAACTAGATTTAATATTAAAATCGAATTAATAAATACTTAATTTAACATTATAAAACGTAATATCTAATTAAAATAAAATATTTTTTTGCTGTAATTAAATTAACCGGCTCTATAAAAATTAATATTAATATTAACCGTTTAATATACTTAATGTTATTATATTGTATAATATGCGAAAAATATAAATAAACTTAAATTACTTTTAAAAAAACGGCAATAATTTCGAAATATTTTATCGATAAGAATAATATTAATTAATTATTAGTTATTAGTTTCAATAAAGTTAAAAACGTTATCGTTTTATGGAATATCGGCCGTATTAAAAATATTTCCGGTTTTATAGTTATCTAATAAAAAGGTTTTATTCGGTACGTTTTAATTAGGATTACGCCGTTTAAAAATAATATAAATAAGTTATATTTCCGAATTAAAAAATAAAATATTTACGAATTATCCGTTAAATTATTTATATTACCAGGTAATATATTATTAGCAAATAATAATAAAAAAGTTTCGTGGGCAAAATTTTTATTTATTAATATATTTTAATTAAAAATTTACGATATTTTCCTTATATATTTAATATAACCAGAATATTTAAAAATCACCTTATACGTAATAAATTTAAATTTGGCAACCGTTAACCGGAAGCATATATATTTTATAAATTCGGTAAATTCGGTTTTCGGAAAAAGATTTTCGATTAAAATATTCCGGAAAATTCCATATATATTAAACGCTTTTATTATAAATAATTCGTATCGGGTACGTAATTCCTATAAAAATAACGCAAATATACAAATATTATATATATAAAAAATAAACAGTTTAAAAAAATAAAACTTTAATAATTTTTAATATAATTATATTATTTTAGTTAAAAATTAATAATTTATTTCTAAAATTATTTATATTTTATATTTCCCGGTTATATTATTAGGCTAATAAATATATATAAATATAAGCAAAAATTTATTTATATATAAAATAAAGTAGGAATAAAAATTATTATTTCTTATTATATAAGTTAACTGTTTTAACTTAATTAACCTGTATTTTTCAAATATAAATAATTATTTTCTAATTTTTATAAATAAGATAAAAATATTTTGAAAACCGATAAAATTATTTTTTTAAATCCATATATTTTTTAAAAAAGTTTTCGATAAACGTTATAAGTATTATTAATAATATTTTTATTTTCGTTAATTATATTTAACGAAATTAAACAGTATTTATTACACGGAATACGTTTTAATTTAAGAAAACCGGGAAACTTTTATTTATTATATTTATAAAACGTATTAATAAAAATAAAAAATAAAGTCCGAATAATATTAATTACGAATTAATAAAAGTTTTTAAGCGGTATCAAATATTATTATAATATTTTATAAAATTATGTCATTTTGTAATATTAATTAGGCCGAAATATAAATTATTTTAACTTTTTTTAAAAAATATAGTTATAATAACGGATAAAAAATTAATAATATTCCGTATAACGGTATTATATTAAAACGTTATATTACAAATATTGTTTTAAATATTAAAATTATCGTATTAAAATATGATATAGCCTTATTATAACTAATTATAAAATATAATTTATTTTAATTAAAATTATATTATTATAAAGGAATTAATATAATTACTTTAATTTTTTTCGTTAATCGAATTATATTTTTACTTAATATATAATAATTTTCGCGAATTCTTAATTTTTTTAATATATTAATATTATTTCGTAATAAACTTAAAAATTATAAAAATCTGCTTAATAAATAAAGTAAACAATTATTATTAATTTTGGAAATTATTTTAATTATAATAATTAAAATTATAAAAAAAAAATATATAAAAATATTCGGATCGTTATTATTATAAAATCGTTTCGTTTTTTATTTCATATTATACGATTATTATTTTTTCCTAATATATATAATTATTTAATTTAAAAGTTTAAATTAATTAAAAATAAACGTTTTTATAAAATATTAAGTTTTATTTAAGGTAATATAAATTATTTTAATTTCGAATAATATGTTTTTTAATAAATAACGAAATTTAAGCTTTTTTACAAAAGTTATATACTTTTTATATAATATATTATAACATTTGCGTATAACGGGGTTTTAATTAACCGGAATTAAAAGTTTTTGCCAATTTTTATATATTAATAGCTTTTTACGTATTCGTTTTTTTAAAACGTTAATTAATTAATTAATTTAAGTAATCGAATTAATAATTCGGTTTAAATTGTCGTAAAGAACCTAATTACGAATAAAATTTTTAAATATTATATTAATTTTTTTATATTAATGCCAAAAACTTAAGGTACGCATATATATATTTTGTTTTAAAAGCGTAACCCGGTAAAATTAAAAAAATTCGAATTTATCGTATTTTAAAAAAGAAAATAATAACGTAACGGGTTTAAGTTATAACTATTATACGTACTAAGGTTTAAAAATAATAAATAAATCCTAATTAAAATTAAAATAATATTAATAATAAGTTATAACAAAAATAATAATATATATATATATATATTTATAAAAAATATTTTATTATTAAGTTATTACGGATTTTCGTTTTTTTGAAAAAATAAATATATTAAACGAAACCGTTTTTACGTAATTATAACTTAGGCCTCGCTAGCTCGTTACGGGGATTTGGAATTTGATTGGTTAATATTTAGCGTTATAGAGCGGTACTTGAATAACTTTGAAGAAATTGGAAAAACGACCCAGAGAGGCCTGAGCTAGCTGAGGTAATAAAAGCCCAACAATAGCTGGGGAAATTCAGGGCTATATATATATGTGAAAAATGGCTTATTAAGCTTTATCATTCCATTATTAATCAGTATTTTCCATTATTAATCAAATGAAAAGCTTTAAAAAACTTTGGAAAACTTTGAAAATCTTACGAATTCTTTTGCTATCTTCGCCACCTCGAATAGAGATAGACCCACTTTTTCGGAGTTAAAACTCCGAATTCCTAGAGCCCCTCTTAAGGTGTATATATTTATTTATTTAAAAAATATATATATAGCTTATAAGATAGAAATGGAAAGTGATTCGATATATAACATCTATATTCACTTTAAAAAAGTATATAAGTAGTTCGATATATATATATATATATCTATATCCACCTTTTTAAAAGAGTATAAGTGGTTCGATATATAGTATCTACGTCCACTTATTATCGTTATTTGTCGTTATTAAGTGGTAAAATCTTTAAGATAAAACATCCACTTCGTATACTGTTATATACTGATAATATTAAGCTTTGTTATAAGGTTATCTTGTATGCCTTTGTCCAAAGGCTTTGTTAATATATCAGCGAGTTGCTTTTTAGTATATATGCGATATATAGCCACCTTTTTATTAATTACAGCTTCTCTAGTAAAGTGGTATTATATATTAGTATGCTTTACTCTTTTATGGAATTCAGGATTTTCTACTAATTTCTTAGCAGCTTCGTTATCAATAAGAATTCCTAGAAGCTTAGGTATATATTTTAGGTTAAAGTAGTTATTTAAGTAATAAAACATATTACTCAAGTATATAGCTTCTTTAACAGCTTCTTTTAAAGCCATATATTCGGCTTTACAAGTGCTTAAAGCAACTATTTTTTGAAGTTGTGAAGTCCAGCTAATAGGATTATTAAACCGTATATCCCCTAGGCAGGCTATATAGCCTGATGTTGATTTTCGGCTATTTATATCGTTACCCTAGTTTAAATCGGAGTATATCTTTAATTCAAGATTTTCGTTACAGTTATACAATAAGCCTTTATTAGTAAATTTTAATAAATATCTCTATATGTTATTTAACTCTTTAAAGTGTTGTATACTAGGATTTGATATAAATCTAACATATATACAGACTGCAAAGGTTATATCAGGTTTAATTTTTAAAGCTAGATATAATAAAGAGCCGATTTGCTTCTGATATTCGTTAATATCTTTATTTGAAGCTTTAGACTTATTTTTAGCCAATTTAATACCCGGGGTTAAAGGAGTATTTTTTGGTTTTATATCAGGGTTATTTCTGATATTATACTTTTTTAAGAGCTTTTCAGTATACTTTGTTTGGTATATTTTTACCGTTTTATTTTCCTGGTTTATATCAATTTCATTATCTAAATAGGTAGTTACTGGACCTATACGGTGTAGCTTTATATCCTTTGATAACTCTTTTTCGAGTATATTTATAGTTTCAATAAACGAGTTTATCATTAATATATTATCCATATAACAAATTATTATTATATTGGATTTTTTATTTATAAATATACTTTCGTTGTATAGAAAAGTTATAAATCCATACTTCTTTAATATATTAGCAAAATGTTGATACCATAATCTAGGTGACTGCTTTAAACAGTATAAAACTTTATTTAATTTAGCTACCTTATTTTGATTTATAGCCTTTGGATAAAAGCCTCCTGGCAACTTGATATATATTTCTTTATCTATATCAAAGTGAACGAAAGCATTCTGTACGTCAAATTGTATAATATGCCAGCCTTTATTAACAGCTATTATTAATAATAAATGTCAGATTTCTGGTCTAGCTGTTGTTAAAAAGATTTCTAAGTAATCTATACCTAGTTGTTGATTAAAACCTTGTACGATAAATTTAGCTTTAAATCTTTCATCTTTTTCTTTATTAATTACCCAGTGGGATTTAATAAAATTTATATCCGTTATAGGTTTGCATTTAAATAGCTAACGGGTTCTTATAGCCTTTTTACCTGAGGGTAAATCGGTTATAGTATACGTATTTTGACGTTCTAGTTCTTTAATTTCAGCCTGACAGGCTGTTAGCTAAGAATTTTTATTAACATTTAACATAACTTGTTTAAACGTGTTAGGTTTTGTTATTGAAGTTGTTAATACGAAATCAGCTTTATTCTTTTTATTAAAAATTAATAACTGATTTGTTAATAACGTATTTTCAACCGTATATAGCAGGTAATCTGTATTTATACGTATACAGTCTTTAATTGGCTCATTATTATTATTGTTTATTCGTTGCCTTTTATTTCTACTGTTATTATCAGTAAATGTATTGCTATTAGGTCTTTTATTAGCCCTTAAAAACGACTGTATAGCCGTTATAAAGGTTGATATATTGGCTGGATTATTACCTCTATTTCTAGCTGCTATAGCTGCTCTAGTATTATATCTCCTTTCTAGATTTTTAGCACTTCTGTAATCAAAATTATTAGTTAAATCAGTTGTTATATGGTTATTTACAGTTGAAATCTGTTAATTAGTAGCTGATATCGATTGATTTTGACTAACTGCCTCCTTATTTTAATTATAGGGGTGATTTGGGTTATATTGGAGCTTTGGAAGGTAGCTTTCTTCAGCTATATCATCAGTTTCTGAAGCTTTAAAAGCTTTTACAACTTCTGTAACTTCTTTAAAGCTGTAGTTGTTATCAGAAAAACTAACGTTATTAAGGAATATTTTAGCCCCTTTATCGGCTATATCAGTTATAAAGCGATTTTCGAGTATATGAACGTCTCGAGACCATATAGGTCTTTTGTTATTTAAATCCCAGATTTTATAATAGTTATTTTGGGTATCATTACCTATAATAAACTATAGATCCCTACGTACATATATGATCTATATACGGCTTGTAACCGTAATATACTTCAGAAGGTATTTTATATCTTAGGGATTTATGGAGTGTACGGTTATATATATATATACCGCGGCTAATAAAGCTTTACCTTATAAATATTGAGATAATCCAGACTTTATAAAGAACGCTTTAACTTTATTTAATAAAGTAAGGTTTATTCGTTCGATTAAACCATTCGGTTTTTTAATATATACGGGAGTTATATTATGCAATATACTGTATTTAGTAAGATATACTTCAAAACGGTTATTTATATATTTAGTTCCGTTATTATTAAAAAAATTCTTTAACTTTATACCTCGTCTGGTTTTCAGTTTGGAGTTTGAAGCTATTAAAGGCTTTTAAAGCTTTTAATTTAGAAGTTAATAGCTTAACTTTAAGATATCTACTTGATTTATCAAGAAAAGTTATATAATATTTATATCTGTTATAGGTATTTGGCAGTGGACCGCCTATATCGCTGTGGATTCTTTCGTTTATGGTATATTTTTTGTTATTATTTAAAGATACCTTATTTATATTTCGGTCACTTTTAGCTTAAAGGCATATTTCGCATTTCCAGTTTTTAAAATATATAAGGTCCTGTTTAGATATTTTTATATTATTTTTAAATAGAAATTTAGCTAAAAGCTTAAAAGATATATAGTCTAGCCTATTATGCCAGATTATTAGCTGGTTATCTTCTATAGCTTTATCACTTAAAGCTAATATAATCTCTTAATTTTCTGTATTATATTCAGCTTGAAATAATATATAATATAATTTATTCTTTTGATATGTTTTAGTTCTTAGCTGACACCTAACTTTATCAAAAAGTGTTATGCTTATATCTTTATCTATTAAAATATAAATACCCTTTAACCGACTTATAAATAAAAGGTTAATCCCTAATTCGGGTATATAATGGATATTTTTAATGGTATAATTTTGAATTAAATTTATATATTTAAATTTTAAATTGTTAATCCTTTTTACTTGAAGAGCATTAGCGTTATCCTACTTAGCAGTTTTATTTATAGGTTTTAAATTAAAAAAAAACCTTTTATTAATTATTATATAAAATATAATACCGTTATTAGTTATAAAATGTATAATATTTTAATTGTTTTTTCTTTTTTTAGATATTAAATAAATTAATCGTTCGTTAATTATATTTAAGGAGTTATATATAAGGTTATTAAGGTAATTTACGTTAAACTTAAGTTTTTTCATATTTATATCCGGATCTCCTTTAGGGATTAATTAGGAAATATAGAGTTTTTAAATGGAAATAACTAAATTTTCGAAGTTGTGTAAAATTATATTTAAATGATTTTTATTTAAATTAATATGTTTTAAAGCCGTTTCTTTAATTATATTAATTTGTTGATTTTTTATTATCGGTATCGATAAGTTAACCGATAAAGTCAATTTCGTTAGCTTTTTTTTTCCCGTTTTAAAAAAATAAGAATTAATTTATCCCTTTTTTTTATTTCTGGCTTCTCTTTTTGGTTTTTAAGGGCTAGTTTTTTTCCTACTTTATTAATAAGATTTTTCTAGCCCGAAAAAGCTTTATTAGAATGAAGAAAGTAACAGTCCTTATTTGTATACCCTACGATTTTGCAATAAAAACAACGTTTATTATTCTTCTTTTTTTCCAACTGTTTTTAGCTTTTTTTAAAGTTAATAATTAACCCTTTTTCTTTTGACCTTTTGTTTCGTTGATTAACAAAAAAAATTATTTCAAAAATATAGGACTTAAAGTTCTTTTAAAAAGATTGGGTTATATTCTGAATAAAGGCTTCGAAATCGTTTAATAACAAATTTAAAACTTAGGTTATAATTATTTTATCGGGCAGTTCCAGATTTTTCGATTTTAATTTGTTAATTAACGATTTAACCTTATTAAGGTATTTTCCCATAAATTCGAAATTGTTATATACAAAATTAAAGAATTCTTTTAATATAAGAAATTTAATTATAAATCCTTTAGGCCTATATTAGCTATAAAGAATTTTTCAGGCTTCTTTCTAACTAGTTATAGCCTTTATATAATATAAAAATCCGTTTTCGTACAGTAACTATATAATAACCAAAGTTTTGTTATTATCGAATTAGGATACATTTTCCCTGATATTCGTTATTTTAACGTAATTAAGGTTTTTACATATAAATATAACCTTAATCCGAATAAACCATAATTTTATATTGGTATTACCTTTAAATAAGAAAAACTTATTAAAAATGCTTATAATTATTAAAGATGAAAAATTATATAAACTTTTCGAAATAAATATAAAGAAATAATCCGATAAAGTTAAAAATTTAATAACAGAAAAAGGCAATTCTGACAATTTTTAGCGTAAAAAATGGTATAAATCGGTTAAGGTTTGGATAAGATATAAAGAAGTGTTATTATTGTTAATGTCGTTAGAAATTATTCGCATCTGGGGTTTATAACCTTTAAGATTTGAGACAGAAAGTAAGGTTATTTTGCAAAGATTTGTATGGGAAAACGTTTAGGAGAGATTTAAAATATGTCGCAAAAGATAGAATTAACTATATTCTTACTATAGAAGCCTAATAACAGCTGGGGAAATTCAGAGCTATATATATATATGTGAAAAATGGCTTATTAAGCTTTATTATTCCATTATTAATCAGTATTTTCCATTATTAATCAAATGAAAAGCTTTGGAAGACTTTGGAAGACTTTGAAAGTCTTACGAATTCTTTTGCCATCTTCGCCACCTCGAATAGGGATAGACCCACTTTTCCGGAGTTAAAAACTCCGAATTCCTAGAAAGAGAATACGATCCGATACGGCAGAATTATGACAGCAATATTAACGAACTCCAGCAGACGGTAGCCATTCTGGAGGAGGAGGATCGTCTCTGCAAACTTCCATCAACGCGAAGGAAGTACAGTGCGTCTCTGAACCTCCCTTTGCATATAATTTTCATTCCCCCTTTCCCATCCCCCTTTTCCCCGCCCCTTTTCCACGCCCCTTTTCCACGAATGCCATATATGCCCTCGTTAGTTTTCGGGAGCGGTAAGACTGATATGATACGCGTCCACAGGAAACGGTTTGCGTGATCGGATTAAAGACCTCGAAAGGAGAATCGCCTCGTTTGAAAAACCTCTGATGCGTCTCCGGAGGGTTATTCGGAACTTAGAGCGCGACGTTAATGCTGTCGCCCAATTTACACAACAAAAGAGGCTAATAAACAGAAGGTAAGTTTTGTTTATCTGAGCTATGTCCAGTCTACTAACGACCCAACTAAAGTACCCCAGGAACTCGCTGACGAGATCGCGGCATTTAACTACCGTCGTCGTTTCCCTGTTAATTATGAATGATGATCTATGAGTTCCTGGCCGTACTCTGCTGTTTTGGCAAAAGGGCCGAAGCCGACGGCTTGATCGGATGAGGTTTCCATTATACTGCAGGGTCTATTGTTATATGCGTTTGGGACAGGTTTATTATCAGGTTGTATGATAGTATGTTTCATAAAAGGCTTAACCGTATGTCGAACCTGGTAGGATTCTTCTTATTCAGTGGGTGTTAAACCTCACACTGCGTTCCTTTTAATGCCTGAGTCAGATGTCTTAAGTTACTGACCGGGGTGAGCCGGGCCGGAATACTAGCAACTGCTACTCTTTTTGTAAATACGGTTAAGACCTTCAGTAATTGTCGCGTAGACATCTGCCAGTAAGACAGGGTTCTAATACTACAACAGCCCAACCGTTTGTACCTGGCGACAACTGCTTGAATTTTCGATTGACCAATCCAGGAACCCTGATTCTAGGATTTATCAACGGTCGGATTACGAATAAAGTCCACCGCAACAAATAATCTTATCTTACATAGAAGGCTCTTTTAACACCCAATCGATCTATATATTATAGGGGGTGTTCCAGTTACGCCCGCCTCCACGTTTCATCCGTCTCCCTCAAAACTTGGTTGGTATATCCTAATTCAGTTAGGGTTAGGGGGTATGACGAGGCGATGGAGCGGGCAGTCAGTTGTCCCCAGAAGACTTGGAAAGCACTGCTATTACAGAGAACTGCCCGCCAGCACCGGCCCAGGTGAGCATCTTGTCTTTCACCGCCTTGCTCTTGATACGCCGGGCAACCATTACATCATCGTCTTCGTCGCCAAGGCCCAACTGACCCTGCGAGTTAAAGCCAGTGGCATATGCTGTTCCTTCTTTGGCGATAAAGATGGTGTGGTCTGTGCCACAGGCAACAAAGCTGACTTCACCAAGGCCAGGCACCGGGGTGGGGTGGAGACAGATACGGGGCTTGTTGCGCTCGTCATTGCGGATGAGACTGGCGTCCTGAAGCTGCTCAGAAGTGAAGCCTATGCCCAGCTGTCCGCCGTCCAGCCGGCCCCATACCAGACACTGCCCATTGGCTGTCACCGCGGCCGAGTGGTGTGCCCCGCCATCCAGGCATATCACACCCTTGCCGCAGAGAGCCGGGATTCTCATCGGATACGGCAGTAGTACCGAGTCGCTGCCAGCCGCCTTGGCGTGGCCGGCTTGGCCGAAGCCATTCAGACCCCAAGCCCACGCATTGTCCTTCTTATCAATTGCGAAGGAGTGATATTCCCCGGACGCGATATACTTGACGTCCCTAATTTCGGTCGGATGCGGGTTGAGGCATTCCATGAAGCGCCGTCCAAAAAGGCGACGCCCTAGTTGATTTTGCTCTCCGCAACCCCAGGCCCAGGTCACCCCCTCCGCGTCAAGGGCTAAGGCGTGGTTGGCACCACAAGCGATTTGGGTGATCCTACTAAGGCCTCCAATGAGAGTTGGCGTCGCCTGCTTCTTAATGATCTCCCCATTGACATTATAGCCAAACATTTCTCTACCCTCAGGGCTCTTTTTCCAGATATTAGAAACAAACATAGCACACACAACCCTCAGCGGGTGGAAAGGATGAATAAATTGACCTTAAACGTGCCCCACCCGTATACAAGACCAGTATCTGTAAGCGCGAGGCTGCAGCTATCGCCGGCTGCGACTTGAACAAACTTCGTCCTGGGAGGGAAATAATGCGCTGGAATGGGGGTAGGAGTCGACTCGAGTGGGTTCAGCTCGCCTTCTTCTTCAGGGTCCCCGTCTATGTCGCGTAGCGTCCCATCCCACTCCGAGTTTCTTCCCAGGGCACCGTTGTCATTGACGCCCCAAGTGACGATCTTGCTGTCTTTAGTCAGGGCAATCGTGTGCATGCCGCCACAGTCGAGCTGGACGATTTGGAGTGCGGACGGAGTATCGGGGTCGAGAAATGGGTTTAGGCGAGGACGGGCGGCTTCCTGTTCAGCTGGGCCAAGACCTAGTTCACCGGCGTCGCCGTTGCCAAACACTAGAACGGCGAGAACGTTGGTGGGAGCTTGGTTGATGGACGGGAGTAAAGCAGGACTCGTTAATTTAGACGCATGGCGATTGTTCAGTGACGCGGCTCTCAGTTTTCCAGATGGACGAGAGGAAGAGGTTCGTGCCGATTCGATTTTGGTCTTCTTCAAGATACTTGGCAAGGCATGGCCATCATCCTCGACGTGTTGGCGCTTTTTGGATTGAGACGCGGTGGGAGGAGTTGGGCCCTTGGCATTGACCACATGGTGGGAAGGCGCCCCAGATCTCGGTCGCGAAAAATCTATGGATGATATCGTATCAGCAAGACGGGCGGGCTTCATGGAGAAAGTAGCAGGCGATGGTCGATTTCGCGCCATGAGAATTACGCTGACTCTTGTGGTCGTCACCATCCCTTGGTGCTGCCTGGACTCTTTTAGCACGCGTCTTTAGAGACATGGCGACTTGCAACGACGTGTTAAGATTGTGGTTTTGGCTCTCTCTTTGTTAAAATGACTCGGGGCGGGGAATAAGCGACAACAGTTTGGTGATATGGAGCCCGGAAGGAATAGCGTCCCGTTGTTTACAAATTCGTGCCAGAGTTGCGGGAAGAGGAGGATTGATACAGGGCACCCAGGCGCAGAAATAATCCAGCGCAACCCGGGTGCCCATCCTTAGGGTATGTTCGGTGCAGCGGCAGATGAAGGGAAAAGTGACATTTTCGCCCCACATATTTAGCTCAGGGATTTATGCTTTTCGCCCCATATACACCCTAGCTTTGAACTTACTTACGAAAGCAACTTTTCTTTCGGTTGTTCAGTTGTTGCTGTTACCATTAATAATCCGTTAAGCACGATATTGCGATAACTTCGCGGGCGGTTTTTTGGTTATCAACGAGGTCGAAAACCTGTGCGATTGCCCTAGCCACGACATCGACGTTCCGAAACGGCATGATGGCCGTCGGACATCGATACCTGACAATAATCCTATGATGTTTAATAATAATTCTATGATGTTCGACAATAGTTCTCATAAGATTAACAACGTATAAGATCATAAAGGGCAAAATCAGTGTGAGCGGCTATTGCTTCAAGTGGCTGTTACGGCAGTTTCCCGCCGCCGGCGCTTCTTTAGCAGCTGCGATAAGCTAGCCCGTCCAGGCCTGGTTGCCAAGGGTACATCAAAAAAATCTTCGCCGCCGCTGCTCATGAAGTCTCTTGATGATCGCTTCCTGATAGGGGAAGGCGTTATGCTTATATGGGGGCGAGTGGCGAAAAGCTACATGCTTCGCGGCCGCTGAGATCCATCGAACACACCCTTAGTCAGCTTTCCCCTCCGAGCCTTGCTGCCTTCGCGAGCTCAGGCCTCTTTCTGGTTCGTTCTCCGATTTCTTCAAAAGTGACTCAGGTACGCTAAAATCCAACTAACTAGACCCCTAAATTTCAATAACAAGCGAAGGAAAGGATACTATCAATCCGGACACCGTCGAGCCATCTCAACCTGTGGATGAGGACCCAATATCGGCGTCGCATAATGGCAAAGATGACAAACGCGAAGAAGTGCGACGAGACGAAACGCTAGCCGACGGAGACATCGATCTCACTAACTCTGGAGTTCGTCTACACGCCCGTACAAGATCACCTTCAAGGAGTCGCAGCTCATCACCTGAAAGAAGTGACGATGATTCGAGTTATTCCAAAAGCCCCCAGTCCGATACTGCTTCGTCAACGGGCGACGCTCAGTCGAAGCCATCAGAAGCCACCCGGCTTCTCATGTTGATGGTCGGCCTTGAGAATGCGAAGACCCGCATCCTCAGAGTCTATACTGGCACCCAGATCGCGAGGAGACGGGGAGAAGAGCTGCATGGTATGGTATTGGACTGTCATGGTGGGAATCAGGGCTGCTTGCAAAAAAGGCCGACTCGGTACAACAAGGCTGAGAGCATGGCCGTTTAATTGCCTCCCGCCAGTCGGCGCAAATAATGGTTGTCGAATCGTAACCACATATACAGGGTTTCAAGGGGTCCGCTCCTTGAAAAGTCTCTCGCTAATAATGCGTTTCTTCGTTCCCTAACGGACCCCACTAAGTTGCAGGTGCTGTTGGGGCTGTTAGTCAACCCGACTAGCTCCTCGTCAAGCCGAATCCGGGGTTTGCCAAAGGCGCCTGCTAGTGATAATCTACATTACTAAAACATTCCTTATGTCGAAACTAGATATAAGACCCAGGAGGTCATTTGGACTTTCTGACAAAGTATCCAGCTACTATGTTACCACATCCCACGCAAGTTTCGCTGTGGAAATAATGCAAATCACATTCTGGTCGTAGCAGGTTGCTACAGTCGGCTGGCAGTCGATGTAGTATGGGGCTGTACATGTTTAGTGTCTCCTGCTCTAGAATCTCCTTGTGGGGGTCCTCAAACTTCTCCCAACCTGTACCTGAACCAAGAATACACGAACAGCCCCAAAATAGATCAATCAGAGCCAACTCGTATATCCAAGCTTGGCTTAAGTTTCACGTATGCCTTAGTTTCGCCCTTGCGCCTCCCGAAATGCAGTTGGATATTAAGGCCGACACGTCAGCATTAGACGTAGCGTTATATTCGTCTCCCCAGCCCTTCAGGTTCTGCAATTGCAACGGAACGGGGCAGTCCGACTCCACCTGACGTGGCTGAAGCGCTTAACTTTTAGCTAACGGATGCCGGATTTCGAAACTGCGCCCACAGGTAGCATTTACATAAATTAACCACCTCGTCGCTCACCAGCATTCTCGTCGCCATGGCCCGCATTCGAGCACAGTTGGTCGCCCAGAAAAGGCATATATCGTCGGTGCCAAAAAAAAAAAATCAAGGCATTCCGAGGCTGCCATCTTACGACAGCGCCTAGATAGTATCACCGTCTAACATTGTACCCGCTTTCGTGCGCGCTTGTCGTCGGTTTGTCGCCCAGGTCCGTGTTGGAAACGCGCTAACATGGCCGATCGCGGCAATTGCGGGAATGGCGGGGCTAACTGAGGCGCTTAATGATTGGCTTAAGGCTGCTCCCCCGGAACTGGTAGGTCCCATGGTTAGACGCCCGTAGCCAGCCATTTTCCAAACACCACTACATCTTTGAGACCTTAAATTCCTCAGAACACATAACCAGGACTTCGCCATCCCCTCATTCTCATCGCCATGGCCCGCACTCGAGCTCAAACAGCGGCCCAGAAAGGACGCCTATCGCCGGCGCCAAAATACCAAGGTGCTTTATTCTTTGCGGCACCGAAGGAATCTTCCGCTAATAGCTAATAGGAAAGCAACCCCAGAGCATCCAGTCGCGCAAAGGCGCGCCTGGAAAACGCGATCGTCTCCAAGAGCAACCCGCAACCAAGCGTACCGAACGTAATTGCTTACGTCCGTTATCTATAATTAGCGAAACGTTATCTCGACAGGTATAGCATTTTATCCTTATATCGTACTGGGTTACAAATTAAGCTATGTCACAGGATTTACCAGCGCCTGTTCAAAACAAAGGTTGCAAGCGTAAGCAATTAATCGAAAACGCGTTCGAGCCCAATTCAGATTCAGACCAGAAGCGACAACGGACATCCCGTACATACGCTGCCGAAAATACATTTAATGAGCCAGCGGTTTGCAGCGACAGCCCCAAACAGATTGATCCAATTGCTTTCTGGACGAAGGAAGGGCGCTGGCCAGAGGAACAGTGCTGGCCGGAAGAAGTCTCGGAGACGGATCCTACCATGGAGCATCTACTTGCGCGGAAGAAATCCTCGTCTAATCTTTCCCGTAAGCGGTCGAATTCTGCTACATCCATGACGCCCAGCGACCAGAAGCCGAGGGAGGAGAAAAGTGCGCCATACCGAGACCCTCGCTATAAAACCCTATTGGCGACTAAGGGTGCTTACATGGATGAATCGGATTTGGGGATCATGGAAAAGAGCAAAGAGACTTACTACGCCTTGCTCAACTCTGATCAGAAAGTTCCAAAAAACTCCTTATTCCAGGACGGCATCTTCAAAAAGACATACCGGAAAGTTGAGGACAGGAATGAAACGAGAGTGATCCGGGATATTACGCCACTGATCGTCCCATCAGCCGAGATTCTGTGCTCGTACGGCGCTGAACACCTCGACATCCTAATCGAGAGCGTGAACGAGGGCTGGAACAACTCGATCCCTTTGACCAGCACTCGTCCTCAGCCCGACTACTCTGTTGGGTTCAGACGAGGGGCATTTACCGAGGACCAGCTCACTAAGCTGTCACCATTCATCGGTAACTTCATCGCTGGAGATCAATCCCTCTTCATGGCGACATACTACATGTATTTCCCGTTCCTAACATGCGAGGTGAAATGCGGCGCCGCAGCGCTGGACGTGGCGGACCGCCAGAACGCCCACAGCATAACCCTTGCGGTACGGGCCGTCGCCGAGCTCTTTCGTGCTGTAAAGCGCGAAAATGAGGTCCACCGGCAGATTCTTGGCTTCTCAATTTCGCACGACCACCAGTCAGTACGGATCTACGGTTACTACCCAGTAATAGATGGGAAGGACATAAAGTACTACCGCCATCCAATCCGTAAGTTCGATTTTACCGAACTGGATGGTAAGGAAAAGTGGACGGCTTATCGTTTTACGAAGAACGTCTACGACGTATGGATGCCGGCTCATTTCAAGATGATCTGCTCGGCTATCGACCAATTGCCGTCCAACTTGGACTTCGACGTCGCGTCGCTTCCGGAAACCGGCCTTTCCCAGGATTTGAGGAGCCAACATCTGTCGCAGTCGGATGCTGGCTCCGTGCCACTATTTGTTGAGCAGGACAGCCGGTCGAGCAATACCGGGCAGGGCACTCCAGGCACTTCATTTACAGATCCAGGGGCGGCTAAGAGGAGGAAAAGCAGGAATTAGTGGTTGTCAGACCCAGTTGAAGTCGATCAAACAGCTAAGCCTTGGCTTAGTTTGATCACCTACTGAAACAAGGCTACTTTATGCACCCCCGGTATCTTTTCCTCTCAGCTACAGCTATATTTACGTGTATAAAAGGATAGTTCGTTACCCTCACCCTTTAGCTAGGACCTTTTAGAGGTAATGCAACTTTCAATACACTTTTTCTTTAATTATATGCTTCTATGTGTGATGCCAGGGTCTCATAGTTATGAGCCCGGTCCGCACTTTTTTCTAGCCGCGCTTTAATATATTTATTACATACGTTTTATTAAAGTTATTCGGAACTTCGCTGTCGTTTCTGCGGTATACTTACTGCTCCGTTACCAAGAATATCCATTGCTTAGTTGTCATATTCTTAGTTATCTTAGCCCGCTTACCTTTTGTATTATTTCTGAAGCCATGGTTGCCTAATTAATAGACCCTGACAAATCCTTTTCAGGACGCGCTCTTAGGTATTTACTTAAAAAGGGGACCCCTAAAAAGTATGATATTTTCGAATTTCACGTCAGTACGAAAATTGGCATGTTATGGGCATATATTAACCTTACCGTAACTCAAGTACTACCTTTGCTAACGATGCCGATTTTTCCTGAGGCTTATTACTTCCAGAACGGAATAATTGACGAATATGCCCTGGATAACCCGAATTATTCGAAGTTCGAAAGGGCCCTAAAGGCATATAATAAGAAGCAATCCCTATATATCGTTTAGAAAAAGGTATTCGCTAAAGTTAGCACGTTCCTAAACCAATCTATTTATTCTAATTATTATTAGGTATATTAAAAAAAGGCTACGTTTCGAAAAAGGCTAGTTATTTTAAAGGATAAGTTTAAGCCTAATAATAATATTCGAATTTACGAAGTCGACGTTCAATACAAATAAGCGTTAAAAATTAATGGGATCCAGATAAATATTTGGTTATTTACATATTAGAAAATATATATTAAAGTTACGAAGCTTTAGATTCCGGCCGTCGTAAGTTATTACGGCTACCTTAACTTCCTAAAGGCTATTAATGTTTATTTACTCGACTTTTCTGTCACCCAGATTACTGCGATAAAGAAAGCCATATTCGAAGGTAAGGACCCTGTTAAGTTATTACCCGTACAAAAGTTCGTAAAGCGGTTCCGAAACCATATAAGGTTCCGGAAAGCTTAAGGCGTTATCACAGAATAATTATTACGGAAAACGTTCGGTATTACCCTGAATAAAAAGATTCCTAATTAAACGAGTACACCTTTAAACAACCGGAATAATAATAGCCGGAATAATAACAGCCGGAATAATAACAGCCGGAATAATAACAGCCGGAATAATAACAGCCGGAATAACGGCGGCAGTGATAGCAACAACCGTCTTACGCCAAAGTGTTATTATAGAAAAAAAATACCTTTTTAAGAACTATCCTTATATTAATAAAAGCGTTAAATCCGATAGGTGGAACGAAATCCCTGAAACCCGGAAAAAAGTAAATAAATATATTTCAAAAGCCCCTTATTAGCACAAAAAAACGATTAAGCGTTTACAGAAGGAAAATAAACCACAAGCTCCTTAGTCTGCTTTAACGCTTTTCGTAACAGGACTTCCTACAGGTCTACAGGTTAATAATGTTACCACCGGATACAGCCTAAAAAGGTTTACGCTTTTAAATACCTGTTCCCACTTCCATATAGAAAACCGCAAGGTTAATTTTCTTAATTTATTGTTACGGCCCAACAAGCTTCGGCCGCAAGAAACGGTCAGACCAGGATTATACAGACCACCCCGGGTCACGTGACGGTAATTACTGCCAAGCTAGTAATCATCAGTAATCAAAAGCGATCCCAAGCGATCATAATTACCACCAGCTGCGTAATCAGGAACAATCAAGCCAAGAAAAAGGAAAATATATATATTTATTATTTCTATAATTTAGATAATACCAGTTTGCAATAATAGTTCATTATTTAAGGCACTCTTGGTATTACGAAACGTAATATAATTACTATATTTATTACTTAGATTTTTACGATATTTCTGCTAATATAAACCCGTACAATTAAGGTTTAATAATTGGTTAAACTTTTTAGCCGTTATACGTTATAAATCTTTGTTCAATAACATCGTCAAACTTTGAATAATATCGATTAATGCTATGTTTATTAGCAAGCAGCCCGAATAGCCCATTTATCAAATTCTCGATTACCCGGATATTAGAATGGAATTCGAGGAGAAAAAAGAAAAGCCTCGCCTTTTTCGCGAAAAACTCCTTGGCCGCTTGAATATAATAAATAAGCGTATCCTTTAATTTAAAAGAGATAATAATGATTTTATAATTTCCTTTTAAGCAACTTATAAAAAACTTAAGGAAAAAAAAGTTTCCGAAACCGAAAAGGCTTTTCGAACAAATTAAGTTATTTAATTAAATTTTATTAAGGAATTAAGAAAAATCCGTAAATTTCCCAAATCAAAACTTTTCGACGGAACCTTAATTAAGTTATAACTGTTTTTAATTTAATGTCGAATATATTTCGGGTATTTTCTTATTCGATTTATTACGTTTATTATACGAATTAAATTTTTAATCGAACGATTTACCAGAAATACGGTTATTTAATTTAAGCCTATTATAAAAAAGTACGTTACCTTATTAATCGAAAAACGAAACCCAAAAATAATGCAAATTTATAATAATTACGAATAATTCGAATAAATATTAAAGAACACTTTTGAAATAATAAACGAAAAAATAAAAACCGAAATTCAAATCCAGTAATTATAATAAAAGGGATTAATATTTAATTACGGTAGTATGCTAATTTAATTAGCCATTAAGTTATTTTAAGGATAAAAAATATTAATAGCTAAGTTTTTTGATAGCTTAAAAAATATAAAAAGTATTTTTTAAATTCGATCGGCCTAATTATTTATTAAAATATATCGTTATGGTAATTAAGATTAACGATCGACAATACGCATAACGTATTAAAAATACGAAAGGAAAAAATAATAATAAATCCCGATATATAGTTAATACTAACGTTTTCCGACGTAATAATATTTTTAATGGTACGGAACTAGAACTTATGGAACTAGGAATTATTTACAAAAAAATTTAAAGCCAGATTAAATGTTATAACTATAACAAAATAAGATATAAGGCGGCATGGTACAAGGTATCTAAAAAAACCCCGTTAAAACGACTGGAAACCATTACCCGAAAAATAATTTAGAAAAAAAATTAAAAAAACGGAAACAAAACTATTAATATAATCCAGCCCAAATACATACTAGGTCCCCTATGGCGAAAAATATAATAAGGGCCATTACGACAAAAAATGCGATAAGAAATACGAAAAGCCAGAAAGCTGGCTTAACAAATGTCGCAAGCATAATAAGAAACATTATAAGGATAATTATGTACATACCAAAATTGGACAGAAAAATTCTATCCTGGAACCCCTAATCGATACGGCAAAATGCATATCATATATTGTCGACGACGAGAATATCTTAATTACGAAAAATGAAAATAATATATTTATAAACGAATTACTTTAATATATTATAAAGAATTTGAATTTTTAAATTGTGCCGGAAATAATAAGAACGATAAATAATAATATCGATATTTTCGATTTATAAGCTTAAAAAATATTTAATAATTAGTCGAAATAAAAAGTTGGTCCGAAAAAAAATAATATCCGTAAAAAAACCGTTTTTGTTATTATAAATAATATAATTCTTAAACGGAACAAAACCTAATTTAACGTATAATAAAATATTTTTATTAAAAATAATTACAGATTTTTATTTTTAACTATATTTATTATAAATGTTTACGAAACAAATTTTATTTAAAAGAAAATATATTAATTTATAGGAGATCTTTAAAACGATAACCAGGACGACGTATAATGGAATGCAATCGTAAACATAAAAAAATAATTTATTCGATAAAAAACATTGTAACAAAATTAAAAATAATTGATAAAATTCGAAGGAATAATATGCCGCTAATAATAACAAATATAATAACTTAATACGTTAAGGGAAGAAATATAAATAAAATTCGATAAATTTATATACGAATTAAAAAAAAGTTACTTATAAAAAAACCGCAAAATAACGAAACCTAAAAATGTTAAAAGGAATTTTTACAAAAGGTTTTAAACTTAATAATAAAAAACGTTAAAAACCTTATTATTTTAGAAATACGAATCGGAACGCGTTAATATACTATAATAATAAATTACGAAACTTTAAGCAGGAATTATATTATATCAAATATGAGTAATAAGTTTAAATTATTATGAAAATATAAATTAGAACCTTATATAATAATAAATTCCGAAAGTTAAGAATTCGCTTATAATAACGGAAAAATTATATACGAAATTAATTATTTCGAAATTTTTATTTAAAAACGATACTAGATAGTTAATTTCGATATCGTTTTATTCGGAAATTATGATATAATCTTAGAATTGTTATAAATACGTTAATACGGAAATTTTAATTAACGGAAAAATTAACCAGGTAAAATTTGTTTTACTTTTTATTAATAAACGGAAAAAAAGAAATTAAGATCTTAATATTTAATTAATAATAATAACGAATATAAATATAAGAATACGATAAAAACCTTATTACTTAAAAAAACAAAACATAGAAAAAAACGGATATTAAAAAAATACGACGTATTATTATTATTATCAAAACGAAATTAAAGTAATTAAATAACGATTTAAAACGATAATAATTTAAAGAATTAGAAAATCTAATAAATATATTACTATAATACTATAGATATAAACAGTTTTTTAAAAAGGAATTCGATACGAAATTATTAAAACATAATAAATAAGATTATAAAATAATTTTTAAAAAAGGATTTTTAACAAAGTTTTACCTTGTTTATAACCTTAACGGAAACGAATTACGTATTCTTAAAAAATACTCAGAAAATCGGTTATAAAAAATAAATTCGATTTTCGAAATTATTAATAAAGTACTTTATATTTTTCGTATTTAAAAAAACGAAAAATTACGACTTATAGTTAATTATCGATAATTAAATCACGTTATTATTAAAACTCTAATATTATTAGCTTTAATTACGGAAATAAAAAACCGATTTTACGGAACTAAATAATTTATATTATTTAATTTTAAAAATGGATATAACTTTATCAAAATTAAAAAAAGATGTAAATAAAAAATAACCTTTAATATAAAATACGGATTATTTAAATATTTAATTACGTTAAGAGGATTTATAAATGTATTAACAACTTTTTAACAGATAATAAATTATATATTACGAAAATATCTCGATGTTCTCGTTATATGTTATCTCGATAATATTTTTATTTTTTTAAAGATAGAAAAGGTATACGTAAAATACGTTTATAAAGTTTTTTCAATTTTATAAAATGTAAGGTTATTTATTAATGCAAAAAAAAATTAATTTCATAAATAAAAAATGAAATATTTGAAATATATTATTACCTTAGAATATATTAAAATATACCTTAAAAAATCGCTATAATTACAAAGTAATAAACGTTAATAACGGTTAAAAAATATAGGTGTTTTTTTGGATTCGTTAATTATTATAGGAAATTTATCCGAAATTTTAGCAAAATCCTTATATCCTTAACGAACTTTACGAAACAAAATTCAAATATACGCTAGATATAAAACAAATATTTTAAAATATTAACAATATAATTATTAATAAGCTAATATTAATTATGTATAATTCAAACCGCTCTATTAAATTAAAAATCGATATTTCGGATTACTCGTTAAACTTAATAATTGGATAACGAAATAATTAAAGCAAATTATACCTTATTATATTTTTTGGTATAAATTGAAAGAAGCCGAATTTAATTACGATATTCTATATAAAGATTTTATGGTTATTATTATGGCATTTCGAAAATTTAAGTACTTTTTAAAAGGAAATTTGTATTAGGTTAAAGTTTATACGGATTATTAAAATTTTATGGGATTTATTACGACTAAGAAACTTATAAAATGAGAATTAAAATTTGGAAAAACATTAACGAACTTCGATTTCGTTATTATTTATAAAAAGGGCTTAAAAA
This sequence comes from Monosporascus cannonballus, assembly GCA_004154925.1. Lineage (NCBI taxonomy): Eukaryota > Fungi > Ascomycota > Sordariomycetes > Xylariales > Monosporascus > Monosporascus cannonballus. Next base: position 46,554 of record QJNS01000219.1, read on the forward strand.
TAATAAAGCAAATACCTTAAATATGTATTTAAATTTGGAAGAAAAATTTATTAAAATTAATCACATAATTTTAATAATATTATAAAAAGATATTTACGTTTATAGCAGATTATAACGATTCGGGTAGTACCTTTCGACATATTTTAGAAAATTTCGTAATATAATAATATTTTCTAAAAAACCAAAAACGGACAAAATATAAATCTTAAAAGAATACCAGAAAAACTTAATATGAAAAATATATAAATATTAGTTATACGGATATTTAAAAATTTATAAACTCTTAAAACGGCTTTAACGTATATATTTCTTTTTCTAAAATAAAATTAATGGTATAAAAAATCATACGGTAATATAATATTTACACTAAAACGAAAATTCGACGTTATAAGTTATACGAAAAATTACAGTTATTATTAATTGTAAAATGTTTATAATATTTAATTATATTCGACTTTATTATTAAATTTTTTATGTTAAAAAATTTAATTAAAAAATATATTATAATAGTAATTTTATAATCGTCGACTAATTTACGAAAATTTCTTATTTTTTATTTTATTATAAAAATACAAACGCGGAACAAATAAAAAAATAGTTTTTAAATATAAATTTAATATATACGAATTATTAAGAAAACTTATTTCGGATAAAAAATCGATATTCGTATTTATATTTTAACAAAACTTAATAATATAAATCGGCTTAAATTACAAATTATTTAACGTATTTAAACGTTAAATAAATAAATACATAAAACGGATAAATCAAATTTTCAAAATCTATTTACGATATTATATTAATTACGAATAAAATAACTATAGTAAAAAATTACGAATCGCATAATTAACTTATAATATCAGTTATTAAGAAAATGTTAAAATAATATTTGTAAATATATATTTTAATTTTATTTTAAAAATTTATAAAAAATACGTAATAATAATTAAATTAATGTTAAAATATTTTTATATTAGAATAATTAGAATAATTATATTAAAAAATAAAAACAGAATTAAAATTCGTCCGTAAATAAATAAATAAATATTATAATTAAAAAAGTTTTAAAAATATTTTTTTGAAAAGAAAAAAAATAATTTTCCTTATTATTAAAAATATTAAAATAAAACAACCTAATAAAAAACTCACTTTCAAATATATCGGTTTATATAAAATTATTGAAAAATTTTTAAAAAATAATTATTAATTAAAATTTCCATTAAACATTAAATTTTCTTTAATTTTCCATATTTATTTATTCGAATTAATAACGGATATAATTAAAATATATACGGTATAAAACGACTTAAAAATAAAAACCGAATAAATATATGAAATAAAAGAAATTCTTAATATACGGAAATAAAACGGATTTACTTAATATCTGATCAAATAAAAAAAATACCCGGATTCCAAGAATACCTAGAAACCCGCCAAGAACCTTATTGGCGTTCAGCGCCTATTAAAGAACTTTTACCAATAACAACGGGCGCGTCCCAATTTACAGTCGACCAATTAATAACCGGAATATCGGGCTAGTCGGCCGCGGTCTACGTTAATATAGCAGCCATGACGGTAACCTTTAGCTGCTTTTATTCCTAACGCTTTTATTTCTTTAATTTGTCCAAAAACTAGAGCTTATATTATATTATAATAATTCCTTTTAAACAAATTAACGTTTTTTGCTTACGTAAACGCATAAAACGAAATAAGTTTTATTTTTTTTTTAAATAACGACCTTAAATTTCAAAATAAAGCCGTTAAAACTTTAATAAGTACTTTTCAGCAAAGGTTTTTTTACGTTTTAAACGTTAATATTTACGGCGAATATTTTGCAGAAAAAAAGCGGTACGCGGGTATTATTATAGGACCGACTTCGATTAACGTATTTTTTATACCTTAAAACGTTTTTTATCATTTTATACCTTAAATTTTTCGAAAAATAATAAGAATAAGGTATAATTTCGTACCCGAATTCGTTAAAGGTTTTTACGAAGTCAGCACGATAAATGGTAAAAGAACGAGGAATCCGACGAATTTTGGAAATACGAAACGATATGGTTCAGAAAAGCAAAAAAGTACTTACCGAACGAAGAAAATAAAAAAGAAAATTTTAAAGGTAAAATTTTTGGGAAAGGGAAGATCGTGTTACGGCTTAATAAGTTTCGGCCGCAAAAAACGGTTAGACCAAAATCATACGGACCACCCCGGGTTACGTAATAATGATTACTCTTAAGCTAATAATTATCAATAATTAAAAGTGATCCTAAAGGATTATAATTATTATTAGCTGCGTAATTAGGAATAATTAAGTCAAAAAAAGGAAAATATATACGTTTATTATTTCCATAATCTAAGTAGCATTAGTTTACAATAATAGTTCGTTACCTAAAACACCTTTGGTAGTACGAGACGTAGTACGATTACTGTATCTATTGCTCAGATTCCCACGATATTTCTGCCAACATAAACCCGTACGACTAAGGTTTAATAGTTGGTTAAACCCCCTAGCCGTCACATTTATACCTATCGAAGAATAACGGAAAATTCTTAACCGGAGAAAAGTATCTCGATATCGTAGGCGAAGATATACGAAATATTATATTTATTATACCGTTAGAAAGGTTTAATACTTTGTTTCTAAAAAACTATTTATATATTCTTAAAATGCATATTAATTTAGCTTTGTATAAATTATTTTAGCAAACTAGGATTTATTGTAATTACGAAACCGATATCGTATATTATAAGGCGTCAGGTACGAAAATAACTAAAGTTAGTTAAATTGAACGCCAGCTTATTATATATTACGTTAAAGTAACGCCGGAGAACGACAACGACGATATTGCTCTAATAGCCTTTGTAGTAACTGAAAAAAAGCTTACTGCCACCGTCCCGGAAGACGAAAATAATTTAAAGGATAAAGTTATCCTTAAAAGCGAAAACAAGGATTTCGTTTCGGAACTCTTAATTCAGGAATTCTTACTTCTTAAGCTAGTTTTACAGTAAAAGCTTTATGACAACAATTCCAGGTTTTTCTTAAAGCTCTTAAAGAGAGATGCCACGATATGGCACTAAAGATTTACTTACTTAGGCTTACGCGTATTCGAAAAAATGGTATATGCAGTTACCGGAACGAAGATTTATTTGCCCTTAACGATTTAGTACTAGGACTGCCAGGTCGTTAAGGCGCGGAAAAAGATATTACGACGGCAGCCGATTAAGGAAAACAAACCTTTTAATACGATATACGCTGATTTTTTCGAATTTAACGACGCTTTCGACAGGCGTACGAAAACGCTGATTATTATTTGTCCAGTTATTAGGGTTAGGATTAGTTACATCTTAAAGCGGAAAAAATATGCTTTAACCGCCTTAATAAACGCAGTAATTTTCCTTGAGAAATAATTTCATATTAAAGTTAAAAGAATTATATTAAACGGCGAGATTTCCTTCGGGAGCAAGCTCTAAAAATAGCTTTTCGATACAGGCATATTCTATAAGTTTTCGCCTCTATTTACTAAAAAGCTCGTAAGCGTTTAAGAACGTACCGAGGGCGTAATTATTACGAAAGCGCGTTACCTAATTATCAGCAATATCCTCCTTTTCGACCTATGGCCGGAAATAATAAAAACAGCCATATATATCGTTAATCGTATATTTATCCATACTCTAAGTTGAAAGACCCTTATCCAGGTTTTTAACGAATAACTGATTAAAAAGAATAAAATACCTATTCCCGAAAAAGGCCTAAAAGCGAACGTAACGAATATCGTACTTTTCGAATTAAAGGCTTATGCGCTTACGAAAACTGTCCGTCGGGGTACAGAACGCCTGAAAAAGATGGATCCCAAAGTATATATCGGTTACCTTGTAGGATACGTAATTAATAATATATATCGGGTATGGATTCCTTTGTAATAACGCGTTATTATCGTTAGGGATGTCATATTCGGCGGGACGGAAAGATATTAGGGCAAGCAAAAAAAAAATCTTCTTTTAGAATCGCGGAATGAAACAATTAAATTAATAATATCCTTATTCTACCTGTAATAATAACTTTCCTAAGAACGTTTAAAGTTATCTTTAATAGCGATCCTTTGGAAATAGGTATCGCTAAGGGGGTGGATAATTCGGCAAAATAAAACGAGCTTAAAAAGGTTATTTACGATATTATCGTAATAGCTATAAACCTCCTTATCCAGGAAACTTTACAGGAAGTTAAGGGAATGGAACCTGATAATCCGTATAAAGTTATCTCGGATAAAAATTCTTTTAATTCGGTAATTAATAATAATTCCGAAAAAAACCCCAGCCGTATCCCTAATAAAACGGATAATTTAAAACGTAAAGCTGTGCAGCCTTATTCGCCTATACCGGAAATTATTCCAGCTTTCGAAGAAAATTTTCAACAACATTACGTACCATTACCGGATAAAGCTTAAAATGCATTACCAGGTCCTTTTCAGCTACGGCAACGCCGTACGGAGCTAAATTTCCTGAATTAATTAGCTATTATTAATTTCGGAATACGAAACGCGAAAAAGAAAAAGCCATTTTCGGCTAATATTAATCATAAATTGGAATTCGAAAAACGTAATACGTATTTAACCGCTTTTAATATTGTTTTTTTGACGGCGATCAAATATAATTACTTATATCGGGCTAACCTTTTTACTGCCCTTAAAAACTGGTAAGAAGCCATACAGCATAAATACGCCGAAAACAAAAAAACGGCTACGTAAAAAAAATAAGATCAAATATATCGGGTAAAGCGATTAATTGCCGTTACCTTATTGTAAAAGGCGATTTAGGACGTAAGTCCTAACGGTATCCTTCCATTAATATAAATATTTACATACAAATTTAATAAGTACGAGGTGCTTAAAAAATTCAAGGTTAAAATTGTTATTCGCTGTAACCTTTAACCCTATAAAAACCTTAACGTTTACGCTTCCACGCTAACAGGCAGGTCCTTTCGCATACTTATAGTTATTGCAGCCCGATTTAACCTTGAGCTTCGTTAACTTGACGTTATTAACTCATTTTTATATAGCGACCTTAATAAGTTAGTTTACGAATACTTCCTATAAGGATTCGTACGCCCGGGCTTTTATCTAAGGCTCCGGAAGGCCCTGTACGGCTTGAGGCGATTACTATTTCTGTAATAACGGGACCTAATGGCAAAACTAAAGAAATTAGGACTAAAATTCGTTCCGGATAACCCATGTATTATAACTAATAACTGGCTAACGTTATTTTTCTACGTTAACGACATAGCTATGATATATAGGATTCGCGATATAATACGCGTTAAAAAATTCCTTTAAAAATTAATATAACAATTTTGTATTAACGATTTTAGAGAATTATAATAATTTCTTAAAATATATATATTACGAAACCGCGCAGCTAGGAAATAATAGCTATCATAAAACACTTATTGGAAAAAATTATATATACGTTTCGAATTATCTAAGTTCGGGAAACGTTACTTTATGGTCCTTAAATGGAAAAACCTTAAGGAATATTAAGGCAAAACGATAATAACGTTTAGAAAAATGTATTTCGAAAAAGTCGAAAACTTGTTATACGAAACTGTCGCCATTCGCCCGGACCTAGCTAAAATTATTTCCTATTTATTTCGTTATTGCAAAAACCTTAACCTTATATACCTTAACGCTATTAACGAAATTACTTTTTACGCTTACTTTATACGTACCCTAGCCCTGGAATTCGGAGGTAACGAAAATCTTAACGTACGATCGTTTCTGTACGCGAGCAACGTCTCCTTTACGGATAACCTTAACCTGAAAAATTCCCAGAGATTTATATTATTACTTTTCGGTAATCTTATCGTATAAAGGGCTAATAAGCAGGATACAGTTATTATGTTAAGTACGGAAGTTAAGTTATTCGCCTTATCGCAAATTATTAAGGAAGCCTTTTTTATGCTAAGGCTATTTAAGGCTATTGGGCTAAAGCTAAACGAGGATCTAGTTATCCAAGTAAATAATAAACAAATAATACGGCTAATTATTAAAGAAACCATACGCCTAATTACGAAACTGAAGTACGTAAATATCCATAATCACTGGCTTCGCGAAGTTTACGCAGTAAGAAGGATAAGGATCGAATGGACGCCTATTAACGCTATGGTGGCAAATAGCTTAACTAAGCCCTTAAAGCTCCAGCAGCATTAAAAGTTTGTCAGGTTGCTGAATCTTTAGAACGTTATTTAAGGTTAAAAAAAGCCTAGGAGGTATTGATTTATCCTAGGCGTCGCCCAGTAACAGAAGGCTATTACCCCCGTTTTCTTTTTATCGTTCTTTCTTTTATAAGTTGTTATTATTTTTATTTTTAAAACGACCTTAAAAGTAGGGTTAGTAAGGAAGCTTTCTAACAAAGCTTTTGTGGTCTAGTGGTATAATGTCAGGTCTTAATACCTGAAAATATGGGTTCGAATCCGGTCAGGAGTTCTGGCATCTCGAGTAACTTCCCGAATTAATCGAGATGCTAATTACCCTTTTTCCGTTTTTGCGTTTTCTATTATTTGTTAAAGGCTAACCATTACGGTATTTCTTTTTTGGGAAGTTCTTTAAAGTTATAAGAGCTTCAGCTGTTAGTTTCTAACAGCTGGAGGGGTATGTCAAACCCAGCTGAAGTCGATCAAACAGCTAAGCCTTGGCTTAATTTGATTACCTACTGAAACAAGGCTACTTTATGCACCCCCGGTATCTTTTCCTCTCAGTTACAGCTATATTTACGTGTATAAAAGGAGGGTTCGTTACCTTCACCCTCTAGCTAGGACCTTTTAGAGGCAATGCAACCTTTAATATACTTTTTCTTCAATTATATGCTTCTATGTGTGATGCCAGGGTCTCACAGTGGTGTTTTGGTTTTGTCTGCTAGCCGAACTAGTGCGAATATTGTACGGCGTACAACCCCTGATTAAATTGGGTTTCGGGATGAAAGCCTCCCCTTTTTTTATTTAAGTCGATTAAGAACTAATCGTGAAATTTCAAATTACCGATTAGGTGACATGTGTCCTTACGTAACCGGGATACGGTTGTTGTAGGGGATTCGAAAAAAGAATGTTCCAGCAATTCCTTGGCTATCATTCTAATAATTCCTTTAGCGTCAGGCTCAAAGTTATTATCGAACAATGTTTTTGGGCTTTCAAAACCTTCTTTCCTCTCCCCCCTTATACGGAGCTTTTATAGCCCAGGAGCCATGCCAGGGCGCTTTCTTATCCAGCGAGTCCCTGATCGGATAAAATCTGCCGGGGTCCTCCTGATAGGCACGGGGTACTGTTATGACCTAACGGTCTTGGCTCCTGGAAACGGTCGGGATCCTGAAAAGCCAGACCCCGACCCAGCCAAGAGGTCACGTGACTGGCTCAAAAGACTCAAAGGCCCTGGTTGGTCAAAAAGGCTTGAGCCGGTTGAGCACCAGAGCGGGCTCAAAGGGGCTCAAGGAGACTCAACCAGAGAAGTGTCGTTGAGCCATGATGAGCACCTTGAGCCAGAACGAAGATATATACGCTTATTATTTCCATAGTTTAGATAGCTTTAGCTTGCAATAGCAATTCGTTACCCAAGGCACCCTTGGTATTACGAGACGTGACACGATTACTGTATTTATTGCTCAGATTTCCACGATACTCCGGCCAACATAAACCCGTACGACTAAGGTTTAATAGTTGGTTAAACCCCTAGCTCGTCACAGGTACGTCTTGGCCTGCTCGAATGAATAATATATCAAGCTTACCGGTATATCGCATTTACCACCTCGTCTATCGGTAATGGCCACGAAAAACCGTAACCCTGTAAGTTATATTCGCGATGTCGGCATTTGCGGCAAAGCAACAGGTAAACGTCTATATCGTAATTACGGCTAATTTTGTAATATCGTAAGATAAGTCTTTCATTCGCTTTAACGAAATTCTTATTTTTTTTATTTCGTTTTTTAGGTGGATGCTAAAAGTTAATTATGTTTATAAAGGTAATAATTGTAAGATAATGGACAGCTGTGAGCTGGGTGAGGTGATCTCCGACCAGTCGCAGAGCGTATTCCGAGAAGTGAGTGTATTAGGTTACTTCCATCTGGCGTTTCCCACCGGGTTCTAGCTCGAAGGGAGTAGAGAAAAGCTCTGGGGGAGCTCAGCCACATCTTTATTGAAATTAGACGGCCCAAGCGTCGGAAAAATTATAATATCTAGTAAGAGCATTTGCTGAGCAAATGCTACATTGTTGATAATAAAATCTTTTTATTATTTTTTATAAAAAAAGAATTTGTTAAACATATGTTACGTAATTGTAATATAGTTAATAATAACTTTTTAAATATATTTGTGAAGCATATGCTACGTAATTGTTATATAGTTAATAATAATTTTTTTCAATTATATTTGCGAAGCAATTGCGACGTATCGGATTAATTTTTAAAAAATAAGCTTGGCGTTTTCTACTTCTTTCGAGCTTGCTGCTGCGTTGCCTCATCGTGTGACGGCTAGGCGGTTTAACCAACTATTAAACCTTAAGTCGACGGGTTTATATCAGTAGGAATATTATGGGAATCTGAGTAATAAATATAATAATATATTACGTTTTTTAATATCCGGTTATCACAAACGATTAATATTAATAAATGTTACAAGCTAAAGTTATCTAAACTTATGGAATTAACGAGCATATATATCTTTTTCCTTTTGCTGGATTACTACTAGTTAAGTTAGTAATCCGGTTTACTGGCTTATTACCAGTACGTTAATAATCCGGCTTATTGGTTTACCAGCAGTAAGTTGGTGATCCATTACGTAACCTGATCCATATAATTTTCTTGGCCTTTTCTGTTACGACCGTTCCTGGAGGCCGTAACTTATTAGGTCGTAATACGATTTCCTCTTTCCCAAAATCTTGTCCTTAAGATTTCTTTTTTCCTAGTAAGTTTTTTCTATATACCTTTAACATGTTTTCCGGTATATCCAAACGTCGTTTTCGCAAATCCGAATAACGACTTGCTTTAGTTAATTTAATTGAACTCGAAAATTTTAATACGATATTTTATTTTTTCTATTTTGTTCGGCAGCTTAATTGCCAAATAAAAAATGGGGTTTTTCGTTATAAAGAATATGTTCGTTAAAGTTGTTCGTATAACGGGATAAAAATCCTTATTTTTATGATTAATTGTTATATCGTAAAATTGAAAAAATTAAAAAAAAAAGAATTAACGGCCGAAAAATCTTTATCCGAAACTTTTACGCATTTTTTTTATATACGTCGTTAACGTTAATATTATTAATTTTAAGATACGAAACTTATTAATCGTACTTTTTAATCCTTAGATAATTTTAATAATTTTACGTAATTAAAATCAGAATCCGTAATCGAGGTTTAGGCCTTAAAAAAATGGACGTTATTAATTAAAATGCGGTGGACTAAGGGTTTTTTTCCATAAATCTCGTAAACTGGGATATTATTATTTCGGGTGGTTCCGCCGTTATTGGTAAAAGTTTTTTAATAGGCGTTAAACGCTAATAAAATTCTTGGCGGGTTTTTAGGTATTTTCGGAATTTGGGTGTTTTTTTAATTTAATTAGGTATTAAGTAAATCCGTTTTGTTTTCGTATATTAAGTATTTTTTCTATTTCGTATATTTATTTGTTTTTTATTTTTATATCGTTTTATACCATATATACCTTAATCGTATTTGTTGTTAACTTAAGTAAGAAAACGTAAAAAATTAGATAGAATTTAATTTTTGGTGGAAATTTTAATTAGTAATTATTTTTTGAGATTTTCTTGGCGATATTGTATAAACCAATATATTTGATATTAAGTTTTTTACTGGGTCCTTTTAGTTAAATGTTTTTTGTAACAAGAAAAATTATTTTTCTTTTTTCGAAAGTTAATTTCTTTTAATTTTTTTTAATTATAATATTTGTTTATTTAATTTCGTACGAATTCCAATTTTGTTTTTATTTTTTAATACAGCTGTTATAATTATTTTGACGTAAGAATTACTTTAATATTAATTAAACCGTGGTCGTATATTTTTTTGTAAATTTTTAAAATAAAACCAAAATTTACGTTTATAGGTATTATTTTAATATTTTCGTAATAATTAGTATTATAAGCTAATTATATAATTAGCAATTTTTAATTTAATTATTTTGCTCGTAATTAATATAATATCGTAAGTAAATTTTTAAAATTTAATTTATTTGATTTATTTATTTATTTATTTAAAATTTAAATACGTTAAATAATTTGTAATTTAGGCCGATTTACGTTATAAAGCTTTATTAAAATTTAGATATAAATATTAATTCTTTATTTGATATAATTTTTATTAATAATCCGTATATATTGAAAATATGTTTAAAAAATATATATTAATTATTTGGCGTTTATATGCTTATAATATGGTAAAAAATAAGAAAATTTCGTAAATCGGTTAATTATTACGAAAATGTTGTCGTAATATATTCCTATAATTAGATTTTTTGATATAGGAAGCTTGGTAATAAAATTAAATATAATTAAATACCATAGTTATTTTATAATTAATAATAATTATAATTTTTTCGTATAACTTATGTTATCGAGCCTTTGCTTTAGCGCAAATATCGTATTGCCGTATGATTTTTTGTATTATTAATTTTATCCTAAAAAAGGAATATATACGTTAAAGTCATTTTAAGGTTTTGTAAATTCCTGGATATCCATATAACTAATATTCGTATATTTTTCGTATTAGATTTTTTTTGATATTTTTCTGAAATTTATATCTTATTTGTTTTTTAATATTTTGGGAGATTATCGTTATGCTGTTAAATTCTTTGATATATATTGCAAAATATTACCCGAATTATCGTAATTTGTCGTAAGCGTAAATATCTTTTTGTAATAATATCAAAAATTGTATGGTTAATTTTGATTAATTTCTTTTTAAGGTTTGATCGTTTGCTTAAAGCATTTATTCTGCTATTTTCTGATTTTTTTATAAATGATAATAAAGTCGAAGTTCGCCAGTTTTTTTGCATATCTTAATTATCGTCTTATAAGTTTTTTAATTATGGTAAATCAGGTAAAATTTTGATAATCCGTATAAACTTTGATTTGGTATAAGTTTCCCTTTAGGAAATATTTAAACTCCCGAAATACCATAATAATGGCCATAAATTCCTTATTTAAAATACCGTAATTAAATTTAGTTTTTTTTTAATTTATACGAAAAGAATATAATAAGGTGTAATTTGCCTTAATTATTTTATTATTTGATTATTACGTTTAACGCGTAATCCGAAATATCGGGTTTTAACTTAATAAGGCGGTTTGGATTGTACATAATTAGTATTAGCTTGTTAGTAATTGCATTCTTAATATCTTGAAATGTTTTTTCTATATCGGGCGTCCATTTAAACTTTTTTTTTTGTAAAATTCCTTAGGGGTATAATTATTTTATTAAAGTTTCGAATAAATTTCTTATAGTAATTGGCGAATCCAAAAAATACCTGTACCTCCTTAATTATTATTAACGTTTATTATTTTATGATTGCAGTAATTTTCTTAAAGTTTATTCTAATATGTTTTAAGGTGATAATATGTCCTAAATATTCCATTTCTTATATATGAAATTAATTTTTCTTTGCGTTAATAAGTAACTTTGCATCCTGTAAAGCTTAAAAAACCTTATAAACGTATCCCGTATATATTTTTTCCGTTTTCGAGAAAATAAAAACATTGTCGAAATAGCAAATAACAAAAATATCGAGGTATTTTCGTAATACGTAATTAATTATTTGCTGGAAAGTTGTTGGTGCGTTCGTAAGTTTTATTGGTGTAACTAAATACTTAAATAATCCGTATTTCGTTTTAAAGGTTATTTTTTATTTATATCTTTTTTTGATTTTGATAAAGTTATATTTATTTTTTGAAATCGAATATTGTAAATTATTTAATTTGATAAAATCGGTTTTTTATTTCTGTAATTAAGGGTAATAATATTCGATTTTTAATAGTAATATTATTTAGTTATTAATAATTAATTATAAATCGTAATTTTTTATTTTTTTTTAGGTACGAAAAATATCGGGTATTTTATTGGTAATTTCGAAAGTTAAATTTATTTTTTCTGTAACCGATCTTTTAGATATTTTTTGAAAGTACGTAATTCGTTTTTATTAAGGTTGTAAATAGGGTAAAACTTTGTCGAAATTTTTCTTTAAGGATTATCTTATAATCCTATTCGTTATATTTTAGTAATTTCGTATTAAGTTCTTTTTTAAAAAGTTATTCGTATTTATAGTATTATGGTAATATATTGGTTAAATTTTCTAATTTTTTAGATTATTGTTTTTGTTATTCCAGATCGTTATTTAATTATTTTAATTTCCTTTTGATAGTAATAATAATGCGTCGTATTTTTTTGATGTCCGTTTTTTTTGTATTTTATTCCTTTGGGTGGTAAGGTATTTGTCGTATTCTTATGCCTGTATTTGTCGCCATTATTAATTAAGTGTTAAGATTTTAATTCTTTTTTTTGTTTGCTGATGGAGTATAAGGCGAATCTTATTTGGCTAGTTTCGTTATTAATTAAGATTTTGTATTAGCGTATTTATGGTAATCTTAAAATTATATCGTAATTTCCGAAAAAAACGATATTGAAATTAACCATTTGGTATTATCCTTAAATAAAAATCTTAAAATAATTAATTTTGCGTATAACTTTTTTATTATCGTAAGTAAATTATTAACTTTCGACATTTGTTATTATATAAGGTTTTAATTTATATTTCCATAACAGTTTAAATTTATTAATTATATTCGGTGCAATATAATTTCCGTTTAGAGTTCCGTAATTTACCATTACGATATATCAGTATGTTCCGATTTGTATATTTAAAGTGATAAGGTTATTAGCGTTTCTTATTATCGCGTTTAAAGCTTTTTTTAGGAATTTCTTTTAATTTTTTTTAGTTTTGGTATTTTGCGGTTTTTTTATAAATAACTTTTTTCTTTTAATTTTTGTTCGAATCTGTTAAGTTTTGTTTATATTTCTGTATATAGCGCGTTAAGTTGTTATATTTGTCGTTGTTATCGGCGTATTATTTCTTTAAGGTATATTAATTATTCCTAGTTTTCTTGTAATTTTTTTCCTTATTAAATAAATTATTTCTTTTATGTTTGCAATTATATTTTATTATACGTCGTTTTGGTTGTTATTCCAGAGATTCTTTTTAAATTAATGTATTTTTTCCTTGATGGCCTTTTTTTTTGAGGGATCCGTAATAAATGCTAAATGAAAATAAAAATCCGTAATAATTTTTTGATAATGCTTTTTTACCGTACGCTGGATTAATTCCTTTTCCGTTTAGTGGTTGTATTATTTATAATGATAAAAGGGGTTTTTTTGCAGATATTACTTTTTTTAGGCCAATTTTTTATTTCGGCCAATTGTTAGATATTTTCTGGGATTATGGTTCGAAACTGTTAATATTATTGTTTATTATTTTTATTATGCCCGGTACGGTTTGGAAAATCGAACTTTTCGTAATATATGCAAATAATTCGTATATAAATGTGTTGTTTTTATTTTTCGTAATTAGAGTATTTTCGTCGTCGACAATATATGACGTATATTTTGCCGTATTAAATAAGGATTCCGGGATAGATTTTTTTTGTTCAATTCTGGTATTCGTGTAATAATTTTTGTAACGTTTTTTATTGTATTCGTGATATTTGTTAAATTAGTTTTTTAGTTTTTTGTATTTTTCGTCGAATTTTTTGTCGTAATAATCCCTGTTGGACCTTTTGCTTAAGGCCTAATGCGTATTTGGCTTGGATTATGTTAATGGCCTTGTTATCGTTTTTTTAATTGTTTTTGGATTATTTTTCCGGTATAGGGGTTTAGTTATTTTGCCGTAATTTCTTGGGTTTTTTGCATTTATAGGCCTTATGTTCTACTTTGCCATAATTAAAATACTTAATCTGGCTTTAATTTTGTTTGTGGGTAACGCTAAATTTCATAAGTTCTGGTACCGTTCCGTAAAAAGTAAGGGGTATATTTCGTTTTTTTCCCTAATTAGATTTGTTATATTCCGAATATAAGGTATATTATTTTTTTTCTTATTATTTTTTAAATTATTAATTATTAATTTTAATTTCTATTGCGATATACCGGTTTAGGGTAATTAATTATTTAATCCGAATAATTTTAATTTTTATATTATCTTTATTTTTTTATAAAATATATTAATAAAGGCGTTAATTTCGTTATTTCTTTATCCGGCCTTAGCTATAAGATTTTTAAAAGTTACGGCGTATTTGGACGTAAGTTTTTTTTATCAAAATTATAAAAATATTAAGCTGTAAATCGTTTTTTATCCAGATTACCGAAATTATTACGTATTTTATTTTCGAAGTTGATATAAGTTAAAAAGATTTCGTTAGTAAAATTTTCTTTATTTATTTTTTTATTTCTAAGAAATTTTTTATAATAGGCTTAAATTAATTAGTTATATTTCCTATTAAGCATATTTTTATTATTAGAATTATATCCGCTGGGTCGTTAAAGTTTAAAAAACAAAAGTAAATTCGTGCCTAAATTAAAAAGATTTAAAGGTTACCTTTATTATCGTAAGGTTTTGGTTTTTTCGGCTTTATGCGAACGAAAAAGGGTTAGGTAGGTGGCATAACCTTAAGTTGTCAAATTTTTTTTAATTCTCGAATTTAAGCCTAAAGTTATTAAATAGGGATTTTTTAAATGCTGGTTAACATTTTAACAATGTTAAATATTGTTCAGAGTTTAACGGTATTATTAAATAAAAGCTTATAACGTATAACGGCTAAGCGGTTTAACTAATTATTAAACCTTAAGTTAACGGGTTTATATCAATAGGAGTATTATAGGAATCTGAATAATAAATATAATAATATATTACGTTTTTTAATACCCGGTTATTATAAATAATTAATATTAATAAATATTATAAGCTAAAGTTATTTAAACTTATAAAATTAACAAATATATATATTTTTTTCCTTTAGCTGGATTATTACTAGTTAAGTTGGTAATCCGGCTTATTGGCTTATTACCAGTAAGTTAGTGATCCGGCTCACTGGTTTACCACCAGTAAGTTGGTGATCCATTACGTGACCTGATCCACATAGTTTTCTTGGCCTTTTCCGTTGCGACCGTTCCTGGAGGCCGTGGCTTGTCAGGTCGTAACATATCGTGATCAGGACCCCATTTTTTACCTCAGCTAGCTCAGGCCTCTATTGGCTCGTTTTTATTTGGATATACTTTTATGTACCACGCCAAGGCATTAAAATTAACTAATCAAATAACATATCCCTGTAACGAATTAATAAGGCCTAAATTAAAATTACGTAAAAACTTTTTCGTTTAATATTTTTCTAAATAAAATAACTAATTTCTTTTATTTCTATAACCGAACCAAATCCGATAAGTTTAATACTTTATATATATGTCGAAATTAAACTAATATATATTCAGGATTTTTTGCGAACTTTTTAAATAAAGATTAAGGCCGGTATAGTTAAGTTTAAAGTTTGGGAAATGGACGACCGAAACGCTTTTATAGCTGCGATAGCCTAAATACCGCGTATATCATTTTGCCATAAGCCGTCCAAAGGTAATTTGGCATAGGAAAAACCCGTTTGGCTATATTTTTGCCCGTACGGGTTATGGTTGTTACATTGCAGCCATAAGGATATTAACACTAGTTAAATCCGGAACGCTTTTATAATTATTACGCAGCCAATTCAAGTCCAATAAATTTTAATATTTTATATATTCGTCGAATATAAGTTAATATACGTGTAAGAATTTGTTTCGAATTTTTTAAATGAAAATTAAGGTTAATATACCTAAAGTTAAGCCTAAGAAATGGGCGACCGCAACGCCCTTATAGCTGCAACAACATAACTACCGGTCGTATTATCGTATACCGGGCTTCCCTAATGTATTTTATATAAGAAAAACCCGTCCAGCAATTTTTTTGGCCGTACGGGCTATCGTTATTACGTCGCAGCCATAAGAAAGTTAAGGCCAGCCAAGTCCGGAACGCCCTTATGTTACAACCTGACAGGCTTCGGCCTCAGGAAACGGTCAACGAGGATAACACGGACCACCTTTCGGGTCACGTAATGGGCGCTCAGCAAAGATCTGCTAAGCACGATTTATCAGTACTAAGTAACTGCTTAACAAAAATTTACTAAGTACAGTTAAACAAAGATAAGCAGTAATACTAATGACCAATATATATATATGCTTATTATTTCCATAATTTAAATAGTTTTAGCTAATAATATAATATCGTTACTTAAAATACTTTTAATATTACGAAGCGTAATAAGATTATTATATCTATTGCTTAAATTTCTACGATACTTTTGCCAACATAAACCCGTACGACTAAGGTTTGATACTTAGTTAAACCCCTTAGCCGTTATACGTTACAAGTTTTTATTTAATAATACCGTCAGATTTTAAGTAATACCGATTAATATTATGTTTACCAGCAAGCAGCCCGAACAGCTTACTTACCAGGTCCTTAATTACTCGGATACTGGAATAAACTCCGAAAAGAAAAAAAAAAGCCTTATTTTTTTTTTTGCGAAGAAGTTTTTCAACGATTGGATGTTATAAACGAATATATCTTTTAGCTTAAAAAAGATAATAATAATTTTACGACGTCTTTTTAAACCGTTTATAAGAAATTTAAAGAAAAAGGAAAAACTCTCGAAACCGGGAAGCTTTTTCGAATAAGCCAAATTATTTAGCTAAATTTTACCAAAGAATTAAAAAAGGTTTTTAAATTTTCCAAACCAGAAGTTTTCGACGGAACCTTAACTAAGTTATAATTATTTTTAATTTAATACCGAACATATTTCGGGTATTTTCATATTCGATTAACTACGTTTATTATACGAATTAAATTTATAATTGGACGATTTACGAGAAATACGGTTATTTGGTTTAAGCCCGGTATAGAAAATATGTTATTTTGTTAATCGAAAAACGAAACCCAAAAATAATGCGAATTTATAACGATTACGAATAATTCGAATATATATTAACGAAAAGTTTTAAAATAATAAACGAAAAAACAAAAGCCGAGATATAAATCTAATAATTACGATAAAAAAGATTAATATCCAGTTACGGCAATACGTTAATTTAATTAATACCTAAGCTAAATTAAAGATAAAAAATATTAATAATTAAGTTTTTCGACGGCCAAAAAAAGGTTTTTTAAGTTCGATTAACCTAATTATTTATCGGATTATATCGTTATAGTAATCATAATTAACGATCGATAATGCGCATAACATATTAAAGGTATTAAAAGAAAAAATAATAACTAACCCTAATATATGGCTAATACTAACGTTTTTTAACGTAATAACATTTTTTATAACATAAAATTAAGATTTATAAAATTAAGAATTATGTATAAAAAAGATTAAAGCCAGATTAAATGCTATAATTACAACGAAATAAGGTATAAGGTAATATAATATAAGGTACCTAAAAAACCCCGATAAAACAATTAAAACCTAATTGTGACAAGCTAGGCGGTTTAACCAACTATTAAACCTTAAGTCGACGGGTTTATGTTAGCAGAAATATCGTGGGAATCTGAGCAATGGATATAATAACGTATTACGTTTCGTAATACCAAAAATGCCTTAGGTAATGAAGTATTATTATAAACTAAAGTTATTTAAATTATGGAATTAATAAACATATATATCCTTATTCCGTTAGCTGGATTATTACCAGTAAGTTGGTGATCCGGCTTATTGGCTTATTATTAATAAGTTGGTAATCCGGCTTATTGGTTTACCATCAGTAAGTTAGTGATCTATTACGTGACCTA
>QJNS01000219.1:64559-136182 GCA_004154925.1 Monosporascus cannonballus
AGTTGGTGATCCGGCTTATTGGCTTATTATTAATAAGTTGGTAATCCGGCTTATTGGTTTACCATCAGTAAGTTAGTGATCTATTACGTGACCTAATTCACATAATTTTCTTGGCCTTTTCTGTTACGACCGTTCCTGGAGGCCGTAATTTGTTAGGTCGTAACATAATCTCCTTTTTCCTAAAATCTTGCCTTTAAGATATCTTTTTTTTAATAAGTTTTTTCCGCATACCTTTAATATATCTTTCGGTATATCCAAACGTCGTTTTCGCAAATCCGAATAACGATTTGCCCTGGTTAATTTAATTAAATTTAAAGGTTTTAACGTAATGCCCTATTTTTTTTATTTTGTTCGGCAGCTTAATTGCTAAATAATAGATAAGGTTTTTCGTTATAAGGAATATGTCCGTCGAGGTCGTTCGTATAACGGGATAAAAGTTCTTATTTTTATAATTAATCGTTATATTGCAAAATCGAAAAAGTTAAAAAAAATTAACGGCCGAAAAATCCTTATTTAATACCTTTACGCGTTTTTTTCGTATATATCGTTAACGCCAGCATTATTAATTTTAAGATGCGAAATTTATTAATTATACTTTTTAATTTTTGAATAATTTTAACGATTTTGCGTAATTAAAATTAAAATCCGTAATCGAAATTTAGGCCTTAAAAAGGGTAAACGTTATTAATTAAAATGCGGTAAATTAAGGGTTTCTTTTTTTAGATCTTATAAATTAAGATATTATTATTTTGGGTAATTTTACTGTTATTAATAAAAATTTTTTAATAAGCGTTAGGCGTTAATAAGATTTTTAGCAGGTTTTTAAGTATTTTCGGAATTTGGGTATATTTTTTATTTAATTAGGTACTGGGTAAATCCGTTTTATTTTCGTATATCGAAAATTTTCTTTATTTCGTATACCTATTTGTTTTTTATTTTTATATCGTTTTATATTATATATATTTTAATTATATTTGTTATTAATTTAAATAAAAAATAGAAAGAATTAAATAAAATTTAACTTTTAATAAAAATTTTAATTAATAATTATTTTTTAAAACATTTTTGGGGATTTTGTATAAACCGATATATTTAAAATTAAATTTTTTGTTAGATTATTTTGATTAAATATTTTTAATAATAAGGAAAATTATTTTTTTTTTCGAAAATTAATTTTTTTTCATTTGTTTTTGGTTATAATATTTATTTATTTCATTTCGTACGAATTTTAGTTTTGTTTTTATTTTTTAATATAATTATCGTAATTATTTTAACGTAAGGATTATTTTAATATTAATTGGGCGATCTTTATATATTTTTTTATAAATTTTTGAAGTAAAATGAAAATTTATATTCGTTAATATTATGTTGATATTTTTATAATAATTAATATTATAAGTTAATTATATAATTAATAATTAATATAATATTATAAGCAAGTTTTTAAAATTTAATTCGTTTGTTTTATTTATTTATTTGTTCATAATTTAAATATATTAAATAATTTGTAATTTAAGCCGATTTATATTATAAGTCCTTATTAAAATTTAAATATAAATATTTATTTTTTATTTGAAATAATTTTTATTAATAATCCGTATGTATTAAAAATATATTTGAAAAAAATGTATATAAATTATTCGGCATTTATATTTTTATAATATAATAAAAAATAAGAAAATTTTTAAATCGATCGATAATTACGAAATTGTTATCATAATATATTTTTATAATTAGATTTTTTGATATAGGAAACTTAATAATAAAGTTGAATATAATTAAATATTATAGTTATTTTGCAATTAGTAATAGTTATAACTTTTCGTATAGTTTATGTCGTCGAGCTTTTATTTTGGCGTAAATATTATATTATCGTATAACTTTTTATACCGTTAATTTTATTTTAAAGAAAAATATATACGTTAAAGTTATTTTAAAGTTTTATGAATCTTTAAATATTTATATAATTAATATTCGTATATTTTTCGTATTAAATACTTTTAATATTTTTTTAAAACTTATATTTTATTTATTTTTTTAATATTTTTTGGAAAACTTTTATTATATTATTAAATTTTATAATATATATCGACAAATATTATTTGAATTATCGTAATTTATTATAAGTATAAATAATTTTCTGTAATAATATCGAAAATTATATAATTAATTTTAATTAATTTCTTTTCGAAATTTAATCGTTTTTTAAAGTATTTATTTTGCGGTTTTTTGATTTTTTTATGGATAATAAGGAAATCGAAATTCGCCAATTTTTCCGCATATTTTAATTATCGTCCTTTAAATTACTTAATCGTAATAAATCGGGTAAGATTTTAATAATTTTTATAAATTTTAACTTAATATAAGTTTTTTTTTAAAAAATATTTAAATTTCCGAAATATTATATGGCCATAAATTCCTTATTTAAAATATTATAATTAAATTCGGCTTTTTTTTACATATACGAAACGAATATAATAAGATATAATTTACCTTAATTATTTCATTATCCGATTATTATATTTAACGCGTAATTTAACATATTAATTTTTAGTTTAACGGGGCGGTTTAAATTATATATAATTAATATTAATTTGTTAATAATTATATTTTTAATATTTTGAAATGTTTTTTTCGTATTTAATATTTATTAGAATTTTTTTTCGTAAAATTTATTAAGAATATAATTATTTTGCTAAAATTTTAAATAAATTTCTTATAATAATTAGCGAATCTAAAAAATACTTATATTTCCTTAATTATTATTAATATTCATTATTTTATAATTATAACGATTTTCTTAAGGTTTATTTTAATATATTTTATAATAATAATATGTTTTAAATATTTTGTTTTTTGTATATGGAATTAATTTTTTTTGCGTTAATAAATAATCTTACGTTTTATAAAATTTAAAGAACTTTATAAACATATTTTACGTATATTTTTTTTGTTTTCGAAAAAATAAAAATATCGTTAAAATAACAAACGACGAAAATATCGATATATTTTTATAATATATAATTTATTATTCGTTAAAAAATTATTAATACGTTTATAAATTTTATTAATATAACTAAATACTTAAATAATCCGTATTTCATTTTAAAAATTATTTTTTATTCGTATTTTTTTTAATTTTAATAAAGTTATATTTATTTTTAAAATAAAATACGGCAAATTATTTAATTCCGTAAAATCGGTTTTTTATTTCCGTAATTAAAAATAATAATATTCGATTTTTAATTATAATATCGCTTAATTATCGGTAATTAACCATAAATTATAATTTTTTATTTTTTTTGGTACGAAAAACATACGGTATTTTGTTAATAATTTCGAAAGTTAAATCCATTTTTTTTATAATTAATTTTCTAAGTATTTTTTAAAAGTACGTAATTCGTTTCCGTTAAAATTATAAATAAGGTAAAACTTTATCGAAAATCTTTTTTTAAAAATTATTTTATAATTTTATTTATTATATTCTAATAATTTCGTATTAAGTTTCTTTTTAAAAAGTTGCTAATATTTATAATATTATAATAACATATTAATTAAAGTTTCTAATTTTTAAATTATTATTTTTATTTTAAATCATTATTTAATTACTTAAGTTTTATTTGGATAATAATAACGATACGTTATATTTTTCGTTAATACCCGTTTTTTTTTGTATTTTATTTTTTTAGATAATAAAGTATTTATTATATTATTATACCTATATTTATCGTTATTATTAATCGAATATTAAAATTTTAAGATTTTTTTTATATTTATTAATAAAAAGTAAAACGAATTTTACTTAATTAATTCCGCCATTAATTAAAATTCCGTATTAATATATTTATAGTAATTTTCAAATTATATTGTAATTCTTAAATAAAACGATATTAAAATTAATTATTTAATATTATCCTTAAATAAAAATTTCGAAATAATTAATTTCGCGTATAATTTTTTCGTTATCGTAAACAAATTCTTAACCTTAAATATTTATTATTATATAAGATTTTAACTTATATTTCCATAATAATTTAAACTTATTAATTATATTCGTTATAATATAATTTCTGCTTAAAATTTTATAATTTATTATTATAATATACCAATACGTTTTAATTTATATATTTAAAGTAATAAAATTATTAACGTTTTTTATCGTCGTATTTAAAACTCTTTTTAAAAACTTCTTTTAATTTTTTTAAATTTTATTATTTTGCGGCTTTTTTATAAATAACTTTTCCTTTTAATTTTTGTTCGAATTTATTAAATTTTGTTTATATTTTTTCGTTTAATACGTTAAATTATTATATTTATCGTTATTATCGGCGTATTATTTTTTCGAACCGTATTAATTATTTTTAATTTTCTTATAATTTTTATCCTTATCGAATAAATTATTTCTTTATATTAGTAATTATATTTTATTATACATTATCCTGGTTATTACTTTAAAATTCGTTTATAAATTAACGTATTTTTTTCATAATAACTTTTTTTTTAAAAAAATCCGTAATAAATTTTTAATAATATTTTTTAACCGTACGCTGGATTAATTCCTTTTCCGTTTAATAATTACATTATCCATAATAACAAAAAAAAGTTTTTTACAAACATTATTTTTTTTCGGGTTAATTTTTTATTTCGGCTAATTATTAAATATCTTTTAGGGCTAAGATTTAAAAATATCGATATTATTACTTATTATTTTTATTATTTCCGGTACGATTTGGAAAATCGAATTTCTTATAATATATACGGATAATTCGTTCGTAAATATATTATTTTTATTTTTCGTAATCGGAATATTTTCGTCGTCGACAATATATAATATATATTTTGCTATATCGATTAAAAATTCCGGCACAGATTTTTTTTGTTTAATTCTGGTATTTACGTAATTATCCTTATAATACTTTTTATTATATTCGTAATACCTATTAAATTAGCTTTTTAACTTTTCGTATTTTTCGTCAAATCCTTTATCGTAATAATTCTTATTAAATCTTTTGTCGTAAATCTAATATATATTCAGCTTAAATTATGTTAAAAATTTTGTTATTATTCCTTTAATTATTCCTAAATTTTTTTTAATATAAAAATCCAATTAACTTATTATAATTTCTTAGATTTTTTATATTTATAAACTTTATATCCCATTTTATTATAATTAAAGTATTTAATCTGGCTTTAATTTTATATATAAGTAACGCCGAATTCCATAAATTCTAACGTTATTCCGTAAAAAATAAAAAATACGTTTCGTTTTTTCCTTTAATTAAATTTATTATATTCCGAACGTAAAACGTATTATTTTTTTATCTTTTGTCATTTTTTAAATTATCAATTATTAATATTAATTATTTTTATAATATATTAATTTAAAGTAATTAATTATTTAATCCGAATAATTTTATTTTTTATATTATTTTTTAATTCCTTATAAAATATATCGATAAAAACGTTAATTTCGTTATTTTCTTATCCGGTCTTAACCGTAAAGCTTTTAAAAATTACGGCATATTTAAACGTAAATTTTTTTTATCGGAATTATAAAAATTATTAAGCCGTTAATCGTTTTTTATCCGGATTACGAAAATTATCGCGTATTTTGTTTTCGAAATTAATATAAAATAAAAAGATTTCGTTAATAAAATCCTTTTTATCTAGTTTTTTTATTTCCAAAAGATATTTTATAATAAGTTTAAACTAATTAACTATATTTTCTATTAAATATATTTTTATTATTAGGATTATATCCGCTAAGTTATTAAGGTTTAAGAAACGAAAATAAATTCGTACCTAAATTAAAAAGGTTTAAAAATTATTTTTTTTATTATAAAGTTTTGGCTTTTTGGGCTTTATACGGGCGAAAAAGATTTAAGCAAGTACCGTAGCTTTACATTATCGAACTTTCTTTTTTAATTTCCGAATTTAAGCTTAAAACTGTTAAATAAGCATTTTTTAAGTATTAATTAATATTTTAACAATGTTAAATATTGCTCAAAGTTTAACGGTATTACTAAATAAAAGTTTATAACGTATAACGAATTAAACGGTTTAATTAATTATTAAACTTTAAGTTAACGGATTTATGTTAACAGAAATATTATGAAAATTTAAGTAATAAATATAATAACATATTACGTTTCGTAATACCAAAAATACCTTAGGTAACGAAATGTTATTATAAGCTGAAATTATTTAAATTATAAAATTAATAAACGTATATATCCTTATTCCGTTAGCTGGATTATTACCAATAAATTGGTGATCCGGCTTATTGGCTTATTATTAATAAGTTGGTAATCCGGCTTATTGGTTTACCATCAGTAAGTTAGTGATCTATTACGTGACCTGATCCACATAGTTTTCTTGGCCTTCTCTGTTGCGACCGTTCCTGGAGGCCGTGGCTTGTCAGGTTATAACATTAATACTTAAGGAATAATTTAAAGAAAATTAAAAAAATGAACGTAAATTTATTAATATGATGTGATTTAAGTACGTATTAGGTCCCTTATAGTAAGAAATTTAATAAGAAATGCAAAAAACCAGAAACTTAATTTAATAAGTATTACAAATATAATAAGAAATATTATAAGGATACTTACGCAAATACTAGAATTAGATAGAAAAAGTTTATCTCGGAATCTTTAATCAA
This sequence comes from Monosporascus cannonballus, assembly GCA_004154925.1. Lineage (NCBI taxonomy): Eukaryota > Fungi > Ascomycota > Sordariomycetes > Xylariales > Monosporascus > Monosporascus cannonballus. Next base: position 71,221 of record QJNS01000219.1, read on the forward strand.
TACGGAAAAATGCATACCATATATTATTGACGACGAGAATATCTCGATTACGAAAAATAAAAGTAATATATTTACGAACGAATTACCCGTATGTATTATAAGGGATTCGATTTTTTAAACCGTACCGGAGATAATAAAGACGATAAATAATAGTATTAATATTTTCGAACCATAATCCTAGGAGACGTCCAGTAATTAGCCGAAACGAAAAGTTAGCTCAAAAGGAATAATGCCTATAAAAAGATCTTTTTTGTTATTATAAATAATGTAATTATTAAACGGAAAAAGAATTAATTTAGCGTATAATGGAAAAATATTCGCAGAAAATTATTACGGATTTCCATTTTTAATTAATATTTATTATAGATTTTTAGAAAAAGAAAATTATTAAAATAAAAATATGTTAATTTATATAACATTTTTAGAACGATAACTAGGATAACATATAATGATATAATCGTAAATATAAAAAAACAATTTATTCCATAAGGAGAAAAATTATAACAAAATTAAAAATAATTAATAAAGTTCGAAATAATAATACGCCGGCAAGAACGATAACTATAGCAGCTTAATACGTTAAATGTAAAAATATAAATAAGGCTTAATAAATTCGAATAAAGATTAAAAGAAAACAATTATTTATAAAAAAGCCGTAAGATAATAAAATTTAAAAAAATTAAAGCAAATTTTTAAGAAAGGTTTTAAACGTAACGATAAAAACTGTTAATAACCTTATTACTTTAAATATACGAATCAGAACGTATTAATATATCATAATAATGGATTACGGAATTCTGAGCGGGAATTATATTATATCAAATATGGTTAATAAGCTTAAATTTTAATGGAGATATAAATTAAAACCTTATATAAGGACAAATGCCGAAAGTTAAGAATTTAGTTTTGATAACGTAAAAACCATGTACGAAATTAATTATTTCGAAAGGTTTATTTAAAAATGATACCAGATAATTAATTTCGATATTATATTATTTGAGAATTACGATATGATTTTAAGATTACCATAAATAAGTTAATACGGAGTTTTAATTAACGGAGAAATTGGCTAGGTAAAATTTATTTTATTTTTTATTAATAAACGAAAAAACAATTAAAATCTTAATATTCGATCGGTAATGGTAACGAATATAAGCATAAGGATACGATAAAAGTTTTATTACCTAAAGAGATAAAATATAAAAAGGAAAACGGGTATTAAAGAAAAATGTAACGTATAAATATTATTATTACAGCGAAATTAAAGTAATTAAATAATAATTTAAAATAATAACAATAACTTTAAAAGTTACAAGATTTATTTAATATGTTATTATAATATTATAAATACGAATAAAGCTTTAAAAAGGAGTTCAATATGAAATTATTATAACATGATGAATAAGATTATGAAATAATTTTTAAAAAAGGGTTTTCGACGAAATTTTACTTTATTTATAATTTTAACGGAAACGAATTACGTATTTTTAAAAAATATCTGAAAAATTGGTTACAAAAAATAGATTCGATTTTCGAAATTACTAGCAAGATACCTTATATTTTTCGTATTTAAAAATGGAAAAATACGACTTATAGTTAATTAATTATAACTAAATAATATTATTATTAAAAATCGAATATTTCTATTTTTAATTCCAGAAATAAAAAATTAACTGTACGGGATTAAAACTTTATAATATTCGATCTTAAAAATAAATATAATTTTATTAGGACTTAAAAAGATGCGAATAGGAAATAACTTTTAAAATAAAATATTGATTATTTAAGCATTTAATTATATTAATAGGATTTACGAACGTACTAGCAATTTTCTAACGGATAATAAATTACGTATTACGAAAATATTTCGATATTTTTGTCGTTTGTTATTTTGATGATATTTTTATTTTTTCCGAAATAGAAAAAATATACGTAAAATATATTTATAAAGTTTTTTAAGTATTATAAAACGTAAAATAATTTGTTCACGCGGAAAAAGTTAATTTTGTAAATAAATAGTAATATATCTGTGATATATTATTATTCCCGGATATATTAATATAAACCTTAACGATAATTAAAAAGTTATAAATATTTTTTAGATTCGCTAATTTTTATAAGAAATTTATTCGAAATTTTAATAAGATAATGATATATTTAATAGATTTTACGAAAAAAAGCATAAATAAATCCTAAATACCGAAAAAGCATTTTAAAATATTAAGGATATAATTATTAACGAACTAGTATTAATTATGTACGATTTAAACCGCTCCGTTAAATTAAAAACCGATATTTCGGATTATGCGTTAGGCGCAATAATTGAATAATAAGATAATTAAGGCAAATTACATTTTATTATATATTTTTCGTATAAATTAAAAGAAGCTAAGTTTAATTACGGTAGTCCAAAAAAGAATTTACAATTATTATTATGGTGTTTCGAAAATTTAGGTATTTTTTAAAAGGAGATTTATATTAGATTAAAACTTTTACGGATTATTAGAATTTTATTTGTTTTATTACCATTAAGGAATTTATAAGACGATAATTAAAATACGTAAAGGAATTAGCGAATTTCGACTTTATTATTATTTATAGAAAAGGCTTAAAGAATAGTAAAACTAATACCTTAATTAAGCAATTAAATTTTAAAGATAAATTGGTTAAATTAATTATACAATTTTCGACATTATTATAAAAAGACATTTACGCATATAACAAATTACGATTATTCGGGCAATACCTTTTAACATATACCAGAAAATCTAATAATATAACGACGGGTTCCCGGAAAACTAAAAAATAAATAAGGTATAAATTCTAGAAAAATACCAAAAAGATTTGGTACGAAAAATATACGAATATTAGTTATATAAATATCCAGGAATCCATAAAACTTTAAAACGGCTTTAACGTATATATTCCTTTTTTAAAATAAAATTAACAGTATAAAACGTTATACGGTAATGCGATATTTACGCCAGAACGAAACCATAACAATATAAGCTATACGGAAAATTACAATTATTACTAATCGTACAACGACTATAATATTTAATTATATTCGATTTTATTATTAAATTTCCTATAGCAAGAGTTTTAATAACGGAAATATATTACGATTGCATTTTTATAATCGTTAACCGATTTACGAAATCTTTTTAGTTTTTATTATATTACGAAAATATAAATGCCGAACAAATAATACATATTTTTTTCAGATATATTTTTAATATATATAGATTACTTATAAAATTTATTTCAAATAAAAGATCGATATTTGCATTAAACTTTTAATAAAGCTTTATAATATAAATCAGCTTAAATCATAAATTATCTATCGTATTTAAACCTTAAATAAATAAATAAAAAAACGAATAAACTAAATTTTAACAATTTATTTACGATATTATATTAATTATGAATAAAATAACAAAGTTAAAAGTTTACTAATTGCATAAATAATTTATAATATTGATTAATATAAAACTATTAAAATAATATTAGCGAATGCAAATTTTGGTTTTATTCTAGAAATTTACAAAAGAATACGCGATAGCGGTCTAATTAATATTAAAGTAATGTTTATATCAAAATAATTAAAATAGCTGTATTAAGAAATAAGAATAGGACTAAAATTCGTACGAAATCAAATAAGCAAATATTATAACCAAAAAAGGTTAAAAGAATTAATTTTCGAAAAGGGGAAAATAGTTTTCCTCGTTACAAAAAATATTTAAACAAAACGACCTAATAAAAAATTCGATTTTAAATATATCGGTCCATAAAAAATCGCTAAGAAAATCTTAAAAAACAATTATTAATTAGAAATTTTACCAAAAGTTAAATTTTATTTAATTTTTTATGTTTTTGTATTGGAATGAATAATAAATATAATTAAGGTACACATAATACAAAATAATGCGGAAGTAAAAAACCAATAAATATACAAAATAAAAACTTTTTTCGATATGTGAAAATAAAACAGATTTACTCAGTACCTGATTAAATGGAAAAAGTATCCGGATTTCGAAAACATTTGGAAACCTGCCAAAAATCTTATTAACGCTTAATATCTATTAAAAAACTTTTACCAGTAATAACGGAATTATCAAAAATAATTACGTCCTAATTAATGTTTTTAAAAGATTAATCGATATTACTAATATTAAACCAGTTTATGGGACCAGCAGAAAAAACTAATACGGCCATGGAAGCCTCGGCGATGGTTTGCTCTTAACGTTTTTGTTCCTTTAGTTTCTCGAACGATTATTATTCCCGTTATATTATTTTTATTCTTTTTAAGCGAAAAAAATCTTTTTGTTTCCGAAAATGGATTAAATGCGCGATAACTTTATTTATTTTTTGTTAATGACGTTTTTGCAACTCCAAAAAACGTTCCTTTGTAAGAACCTTCTTTCGTTTTAGGCGTTAATTCTTGGCACGAATATTTTCCAAAAAAGAAAGAGGAACGCCGGTCCTATCGCAAAGATATTTACGTTTAACGTAAGCGTTATATTTTGAAACGTTTTTTATTATTTCGCATTTCCAGCCCTTGGAAAAATATAAAGAATACGGCATAATTTCAAAATTGAAATCGTCAAAAATAAAGAACAGATTTTGCCGACGAATAATAAAAAAAACCTGACGACAACTTTTAGGAATACGATTAAATATCGTAATAAACCAATAATACTTACTAGAAAAAAAAATCTTGAAGGCAAGATTTAAGGAAAAAAATCGTATTATAACCTGATATACTCCGGCCTTAAGAAACGGTTAATAAGGATAATACGGACCACCTTTCGAGTTACGTAATAAGCGTTTAGCAAAAATTTGCTAAGCACGACTAATTAGCATTAAATAATTACTTAACAAGAATTTACTAAGCATAATTAAGTAAAAATAAGCAATAATATTAAGGATTAATATATATATATAATTATTATTTCTATAATTTAAATAGCTTTAATTTGCAATATAATATCATTACCTAAGGCACTCTTAGTATTACGAAACGTAATACGATTATTGTGTCTATTGCTCAGATTCCCGCGATACTCATGCCAACATAAACCCGTACGATTAAGGTTTGAAAGTTGGTTAAACCCCCTAGCCGTCACACCTTATGGCTACGACGCAGCAACCATGGCCCGCACGGACAAAAGCAAAGCCAAACGGGCTTCTCCCATATTAAATTACCCGTAAAAGGGCCATGGTAAAATGTTATATACGGTAATCGCGTTATTGCAACTATAAGGGCGTTCCGGTTAAAAAATATACACTAATCCAAAATTACTAATTTTCTTTTAAAATATTTCCACCAATTTAACGCCGAATTAAGCATTATATATGCCGTTTAAAAGCTGTTTTAACGCTATACATAATATTAATTTTTGTTATTTTTCCATTATTTTTTGTTGTTACTTTATTTGTAAGTTTTTAAAATAACTTTTAAAAATTTATATAGAAACGTACTAAAAGGAGCTAAAAATCACAACTTGCTATTAGGCCTTATTTTGGAAGATTTGTTATTTTTTGTAAGGTTTTCCAAATTTGGTTAACGTGGTACTAAAAGCTACTTAGCCACAGTTGCGCCGTAGGCGCAGCCGCAACCTCCAAAATAGAGTCTAATTCTAATAAGGCAACCCATTTTAGAGGTTGTGGCTGCGCCAGCGGCGCAGCAGTCGTAGCCACAATTATAACTTTTAATTAAGAATATTTATTAGGGATCTAATATATTAGCGAAATTGCTTTAAAAATAATACCTATAAAAATTATAAAATCATTAAAATAAGGCCGAATAATAAGCGATAATTTTTTCGTCCCTTTTAATATATTTTTATATAATTTCGCAAAATCCTTTATTATTAACTTTAATAATAGATATTAATTACAAAACTCGTAATATTTTAACATATGTAATTTAATATAAAACTAAACTTTTGATTTTTTTATATAATAATAATTTAAATTAATATAAAATAAAAATTATTATAATGACAAAATACTTTGAAATTTCCATTAATATATATTATAACTTTTTATCCTTTTTAAGCTAATATAATAATAAAATATAAGGCTTAAATTTACCCGTAATAAATTCCGATATCCATTCTTCTTAATTAATTAAACATAGGCAATATATTCGAAAATTTGGGATAAATATTTTAAATTTTCGAATATTTAATTTTTTAAAATAAACTATTTATTTTTATTCAATACTTTTACGGGGTTTTTGCCGATATAATCATAATTAACCTATATATTAATATTATATATACGGCCGATAGCCTTACGGAAACCTTATGTCGTTCATTTATTTGTCTTATATCAAATATTCTATTTAATAAATAAAGCTGTACTTTCCAGAAAAAATAAATTAATATAATATATAATTTGGTTTTCAAAAGATATAGTATTTTTTCGTTATTAAAATATGTTTCGAAAAGTCCATACTTATTTAAATTATATGATTAATTAACGTTACTGAAAAATAATACGTTTTTATATTAATAATCTTATATGTTATTTTTATTTTAATATTTACGGATACGAAAAAGTTTAATTTAAAAATATTCGATAATATAATTGCCGAACGGAATAACCATATTATTTTTAATCATAAATAAATATTAAATAATTAATTTCAAATTATTATATTAAATTTTGTTTTCCAATAATAATATGGTTTAATTATTATTAACGAAATATATTTATTATCTGAATTTAACAGATTCCGGCTTAAATATATTAATCTCGGTAATTTACATTTTAAATTTTGTATTTATATATATTAATTTACGTATATAATAATTATTAATAATATTACAGAAAAAAGAAATTACGAAATATTACGGTTTTTATTAAATAGGCAACTTAATTAAATATACTTATAAAGCGGAAATCCGGCTGTTTAATATTAATTATACCGAAATCGGTATTATTTTTTCCTTATATCTAAATCTTAACGTTTAAACTAAAACTATTTAAATCTTTTTAATATTTAATATATTCGGATTATTAAATAATACCTTTTTATTTTAATTTAATAATTTACGTTTTATTATTAAGATGATTATTTATATTAATAATAAGGCAAAAACTATAAATATCTGTAATTATTTAATTAGGACCATAATAAATAGGGAATATTTGTCGAAAATTATAAAAAAGTTATTAAGTTTTATATTCTGGAAATACTTTATAGAAATTAAATTCATATAAATAATAATTTAAAATAATTAAATAATTTTATCCCTGTTATTATATTTATTATCGCTTTTAGATTAAATATAAATATCCCACATATTAAGCGAATAATATAATAAGATATGTCGTTAAACTTTTCGATTAAAGATTTATGATAATAATTTAATTAAATACTTCATAATTATAAGGGATTAGATATAATTAAAAATAAATAAGCTATAATATTTGTACTTTATTAGGCGTTCAATAAATATAAAATTAAGTTATTTATTTTTAGAAAAAGGATAAAATAACGAAGAAAAGTAGAGGCCCGGTAAGATAAAAACTATATTATTTAAAAAAACATAAAAGTTATAATAAAAAACGATGTAATTGATTTAGATAATAAGGAAGAATATATGTAATTTATTACGAATAATCCTCATTATAACAAAATAATTATCGAATTTTAATTTTAGTTTTCGGTTAATTAAAATATTACCTTTAAACTTTTAAAATAAAATAATTCTAACTTGCGGTACTAAATAAAAATAACGCCTTAATAATACGCGATATTTAATGGCAAATATATACGTAAAGCGTTTTTGGTATATTTAAAAAAACGAAATTGTTATGGTGGAAAAAAACTGTATTAATTTAATTCCGGCTTGATCTTATTATCATATATATACGTTTAATCTTTTCCATATATCCGAATTTTTAAATTCGAAAATATTTGCGTAAAAATAATTAGAAGCTAATTCGGTAAAAGCGGTTATTTAAGAAATAATAAAGTTCTGGTATAAACGACGGGTATATAAATTGCTTTTTACGCAGTCGTTTCTATTTGGCAGTAAAAAGGCAAAATAAATATTTATTTTTATTAAATTTAAATAATCTTTATTTAATAAATTTCCAAATAGATTAAACGAATTAAAGGTTTATATTTAATTCAGAATATAATCGAATTAAATAAGGCGGTTCCTAATTTCGATAAATAATAATATTGGGATTTTTTTGAAAAACCGCTTATTTTTTACCTTATATATAATATACGAAAAAGTTGTACTTTCGATTTTATAAAAAGTATAAATAAAATTTTGCAAACGGAAAAATTCGCTTAATTAAAAATAATGGCGTTATATCTTTATGCCGTAAACCGATTAATATAAGTTACGGATTATTATTATATTACAAGTTTAACGAATATCGGAAAAAATTATAAAGCCGTTTTAAATAACGTCTTACCTTAATTAAAATATACTGTATACGGTTATTCGATTAAAACTTGTAGTTAACGGTTTAATAATAATCCTAACAATATAAATACCAAACTGTCATATAATTTATACGTTTTTACGATTTAGAATTACAATTTCGGTTATAATAATATCTGTACCTATACGCATAATTTACGATATATTGGGTAATTTTAATTAAAAATTTATTTTGTTCACTTTATTTATAATGTTAGCGCAAAACCTATTGTTCTTAAATATTTTTAATTTTTTAGCCCCGTTTTTATTATCGTATTTATATTTGCATAATTCGTTTACTTTTATATTGTTATCGGAATCGCTAACATTGTTAAAGTATGGGAATTTATAACCCGATATTATAAATAATATATGGGAAAAAAATCGAAAAAATAATTCTTTATTAAAATTAAAAAATTACACGTTAGGAATAAACGGTATTTTTTAAATAATAATATTAATAACAGATTAAAAATAATCACGATATTAAGTTAAAAAATAAAAAACGAATTCTGCCGGTCTTAATTAAGGTTAATAACAAAAAATGCGTTTAATTTCGGCATTATATTGTAATTATAAAAAGCAATACCTATAAATATTTATATAATATTAATTATAATAATTAATATATTATTTCTTTATTAAATGTATTATTTTCATTAATTTTTAATTTATTAAGCTTTATACGGACTATTAATTCGTTTTCATTTGGATTAATTATATATTATAATAAATATATAATAAGTTTTTAAGTAAGAAAATTAACAAAATTTTATATTATGCGATTCGAATTATAATTTATTATAATTTCTTAAATGTTATTTTCCGGTTTTTTTAAATTCGTTATATTAACTTTTAAAATATTTTTATCTTATTTAATTTTTAAGGTACCTTAATGTAAGTCAAATATCTGGAGTAAAAAATCAGTTATATAAATAAATAAATAATATAAATAATTTTTCGCCACTATTTAAAAATATACTTTTTTATTATTAATATAAGTATTCTAATATCTGTTTTTTTCTATATATTAATTCGAACTACTTAAAGTCTCGGATTTGTAATAAATCCGTATTAATTACGTTTTATAACCTTGTTTTCTTATAATTAAAATTAATATATATCGCTATACGATTTCAATTAATATTTTTCGAAACCGTCCGTATACCTTATTATTACTTTATTAATAATTTTAATAATTATTTCTTTTTCGAATTAAGGCTTTTTAATTCCCTTAATAAAGGTCGACGACCGGATTTAACTTTTTTTTCTTTGCCGCGATTTCCTTTTATCGGTGTAATTAGGTCCCTGGCTAGTTCTAGGAATTTCTTTGTTTTTTTCTCGGCTGATTCTAGAAATTCCTTTATATCAAATCTTATATAGGTATAGTAAAAATTGGACATTTCGAGTAACCGCCGAAGTCTTTAGTATTAATACCGAATATATGACGGTACTCAAAAATCTAATTTTTGTACAAAGTTATTTATATAGTAATTAACTGCATATAATTACGGATTTGTCTTTCGTTTAATATAATAAAAATAATGTTTATATAATATATATTATAAAATATATTGCGATTTTATCTTCCTTTTAGTCGAGATTATAAGATTATTTTATTCCTAATATTATTTATATTATATAAGTCGTTATAAATTATAAATTTCTAAAAATGGCTAATACTTTAAATTATACTGTTTTTTTAAAAGATATGTACCGGTTAAACCTATAATATATATAATAATTATTTCGCAAATTTAAAGATTTATTATTTAATAATCTATAATATTCGTATGAATAATTTTATTATTATATTTTAATATAAACAAATATTATATATTAGTTAATAAGCTTTGCAGGATTTAATAAACTTAGCTTTAAATATCGTTAAAATATATAAATACATTTTTTATTAATATTTTATAAATTATAAATATATAATCGAAATCCCGAAATATGTATTTAAATATTATTCTAAGATTGGTATAAATAGAATATACGTTAATATATATATAATGATAAATCGCTTTCGTTTTTTAATATATAATAATAAAATCCACTTTGTAAAAACCATATGATACTAAGATTCTATCAAATAATTATTTGGCTTAAAAGAATTTATTTTATAGGTTAAAATAACGTTTAAAAAACGGTATATATAATAAAAAGTAAAATACGAAATCTAATGCTGTAATTAATATAATTCGTATCGAAAGTTAATTTAACGCCGTTATAATCTTTATATACGTTTTAATATTTTGCTAAATTGTTATATATTTTTTAAATACGATTACCGTATTTTGTTTTATTAAACGGCAATAATATTATTATAATTATTATATTGTATTAAATATATATACATAAGTAATTGAAATTACACAATTTAATAATATTATAAGTTTATTAATATAAATTCGGCTTAATTAAAATTAGAAATATAAATAAAAAATATAAAATATAATATATAAAATAAAATTTATATATTAAATAATTTTTAAATGTATAATTAAAATTAATTAAGAATATATAAAGATGCATAATATTTAAACAACATTTACGGCTAATTAATACGTTATAAATATATTTTAAAATAATATATATATTTAGCATTAAAGTATATATAAATTTCAGAATTATATGGTTATAAATATATAAACTGTAAGATTTATATAAGTTATTAAAGCTAAAGAAAAAAATAATGTTATTTTTTAATAATAAAATTAAATAAAGTTTATATTGTATTATAAATGTCTTAATATAATTTATAAAATTATTTCGATTAAATATATATTTAATATAATTATTAAACTTATTCGATATATAATTAATATTATTTACTTAATTATATACTTTATAATTCTAAATACCTGTTATATTTTGATATATAAAAATCCGTTACTTACGATATAATAATTATTAATCAATTCTTTGGTGTTTAATATCCGACATCTATATTATAATGTATATTTTTATATATTTTACGATATTATAAAAGGTAAATAAATTCCTTGCCGATATAATAAAAACAATTTCCGTTATAATTCCTGGAAATATATCCCGAAAAAATTTAAAAAGTTTTATTCGTCCGGCTAATGAAGTTAAATTCGCTAATAATATTTTCGGGAAATAATTTGCCTCCGAAAAATAACTTTTTTCCGAAAAACAATCTGCTTTTAAAAAATAACCTTAAGAACGGATAATAAGATCTCGGACCAAAAAATAGCCGCAATGGGTACTAAAATAAGAATAATCTGCCCCCGAAAAATAGCTTTAAAGACGGATAATAAGATTTTTAACCAAAAAAATAACCGGAACCAGTATTGGAATAATTTGTAATAAGGCAAAACCGATGATAATGTCTCGATTAAAGCATTTTCGCAGTAACTAAATAATATTTAACCATCTAAAGATATAAGATATTCTTTACAGAAAATATATATTATACGTAACCGATTCCAGATATTTAATATATATTATAAAATTATATTAATATGGCAGAAAGTTAAAAAACCATAAATATTTTATATTTTAATATTAATAAGAATATATATTAATTAAAAAAGTCTTACGATTATTAAATATTTATAAATTCGATAATATTATAAAAAACTTATATTACGAATAATACTTTTTATTACGGAAAAATATAGGATTTATATAACTATTAAATGTTAATAATATAACTTAAAATATTTTCCATAATAATAAATGGCAGAACAAAATTTACGTTATAATAAATTATCTTAGCCTTATAAATTATTAAATTCCTAAATTAATTACGGATTATTAATTAATTACGGCTTTGATAATTTAATGAAAATATTATATAAATTAGGTAAAAAATAAATAATATAAAAAAGGCTTCATAATTTTAGGGACAGGGCTGCTTAGTCGAAAAATATATATTATATAATTATTTTATAGATATTATAAATTATACCATTATACGAATAATAAATATATAAATTGCGTATAAAAACGTAATAAAAAATGGTTATACGTAATGTTTTTTTAAATATTAAATATTATTATATACTCCGAACAAAAATTTGTAAAAAAATTTGAACGCAAATATTACGCCTAAAACAAATAAGATTTTGGGACCCGAAAACGTAAAAAAAATTATTAATACATAGATTATAAGAACGCGCGAAAAACGGTAAAATAAAAAGAAGATATTTTAGAAAATATTTAAAAACATTAATTAATAAATTAAATATAAACGGGATAAATAAATTAATCCGAAATCTTGCGTTTTATTTAATGATAAATAATATAATATTTTTATATACTTTTATAAAAAATAAAATATTCGAATAGGATATAATTATACAAAATTACGTAATTTACAAACTTAATTATTTGTATTAATTTCGTTAATAAATATACCGCGTAATATATCGTATAATATTATCTTTTTATTTGTAATTATATTACCGAAAATAAATACATTACGTTAATATAAGGATTCAGTAATTACAATAATATATAAAATAATTCCGAAATTGATTAATTAAAATTATGTAAGTAACAAAATTATATTAATATTAAAATTATAACATAAATATTATATTATTTATATAAGAATATATTATAAAAAAAAAAAAATAAAGAATTATATTAGTAATTAGTTTTCGTCGGATAAATCTTTATTTTGCTTATCCGAAGATAACTATAACAATAACGGACCGCCTTAATTAAGATTATTAATTAAATTATTAATAATTTGTATTATGGGCTTATAATTATTTTCTTTATGCGGCATATTACGGTTATTTTAAGCCAAATTATCCTTAACAAATTCGGTATCAAAAATCTTTCGGATAATTACGTTAAAATTATTTATAAGTTAATTTTCGTTTTTTATCATATTTAGCTAATTCAGCCTATATATATTATAAATAATAAATTTAGTATTGTTAAAATTAATAAACTTAATTTCCATAATTTTACGGCTTACGGCCAAAATATTTTCGGATTTTTAGCTGTTCCCTTTAATTCGAAACGGATATTTTTTAATAAGCCAGAAATTCCGAAGCAGAAAATAGGCGTATTCGAAAATTTCGTTATAAAAATCCTGAATAACGTAATACTTATTTCGTAAAAAAAATACAACGAATATAAAAGTTGCGTTATAAGGATATACAGTATTTAATTAAAAACGAATCTTAAAAAATAATATTAACGTTATATATACTATTTTTCGATTAAAGGAATTTATTAATTAATTATAAATTCTAATATTTGCCTTTTCGATTAAATACTTTTTATATTTTTTTAGGATTATGTTAAAGTTAAATTTAATATTAAAATCAAATTAATAAGACGTTAATTTAATGTTATAAAATGTAATATTTAATTAAAATAAAATGTCTTTTTACCGTAATTAAATTAACTGGCCTTATAAAAATAAATAATAATATTAGTATTAGCCGTTTAACATACTTAACGTTACTATATTGTATAATATGCAAAAAATATAAATAAACCCGGGTTTGTTTAAAAAGAAACGGTAATAACTTTATATTTTTTTTAATTGGAACGGTAACGATCGATAATTACTTATTATTTTTAATAAGGTTAAAAAGGTTATCGCGTTATAAAATATCGGTTGTATTAAATATATTTCCAGCCTTATAATTATTTAATAAAAAAGCTTTACTCAGTACGTTTTAATTAAAACCGCGCTATTTAATAAATAATATAAATAAATTATATTTATAAGTTAAAAAATTAAATATTTACGAATTATCCGTTAAATTAATTATGTTATTAAATAATATATTATTAATAAATATTAATAAAAGATTTTTGCTAAAAAGATCCTTATTTATTAACATATTTTAATCAAAATCTTATAATATTTTCTTTATTTATTTGCCGTAATAAAAATACTTAAAAATTATATTATACGTAATAGATTTAAATTCGGTAACGGTTAACTGGGAATATATATATTTTATAAATCCGGTAAATTCGGTTTTCGAAAAAAGGTTTTTGATCGAGGTATTCCGGAAAGCTTTATATATATTAACCGTTTTTATTGTAAGTGGTAAATATAATTTACGTAATTCCTATAAAATTAATACGAATATATAAATATTATACATATAAAAGATAAAAGATTCGAAAACGTAGAATTTTGACAATTTTTAATATAATTATGTTATTTTATATAAAAATAATAATCCGTTTTTAAAATTATTTATATTTTACATGTCCTAGTTATATTAATGGGCCAATAAATACGTATAATTATAAGTAAAAAATTTAGTTGTGTATAAAATAAAATAAGAATAAAAAGAAAATATTATTTATTATCGTATAAATCGATTGTTTTAACTTAATTAACTTATATTTTTCGAATATAACTAATTATGTTTTAATTTCTATAAACAAGATGGAAATATTCCGAAAACCCATAAAATTCTTTTTTAAATTTATATATATTTTAAAGAAGCTTTCGATAAATATTATAAATAACGTCGATAATACCTTTGTTTCTGTTAATTATATTTAACGAAATCGAACGGCGTTTATTATACGGTATACGCTTTAATTTAAAAGAATTTAGGAATTTTTATTTATTACGTTTATAAACCGTATTAATAAAAACCAGAAATAGAACCCGGATAATATTAAGTACGAATTAACAAAAAGTATTAGGCGATATTAAATATTATTATAACATTTCAAAAAGTTGTATTATTTTATAATATTAATTAAGTTAAAATATGGATTATTTTAAATTCTTTTAAAAATACGATTATATTACTGGATAAAGGCGGTAATAATATTCCGTATAATAATACCGTATCAAAACGTTATATTACGAATATAATTTCAAACATTAAAATTATCGTATTAAAATACGATATTGTTTTATTATACCTAGTTATAAAACGTAATTTATTTTGAATAGAATTATATTATTATAAATGAATTAATACGGTTACTTTGATTTTTTTATTAATTAAATTATATCTTTATTTAATGTTTAATAATTTTCGTAAATATTTAATTTCTTTAATATATCGATATTATTTTATGATAAATTCGAAAATAAGAAAAACCTATTTAATAATTAAGGTAAGTAATTACCGTTAATTTTGGAAATTATTTGATTTATAAAATTAAAATTATAAACAAATATATAAAAATATCTGGATTATTATTATTATAAAATAATTTTCTTTTCCATTTTATATTATACGATTATTTTTTAAATGTATAATTTGTATTCTAAAAATTTAAATTAATTAAAAATAAAGGTTTTTATAAAGCGTTAACTTTCGTTTAAAATAGTATAAATTACGTTAATTTTAAGTAATAATTTTTCCGACGAACGGCGGAATTTAGGCCTTTTTATAAAAGTTATAAGTTTTCCGTATAATATATTATAATATCTATATATAATAAGATTTTAATGGATAAAAATTAAAAACTTTTATTAACTTTTATATAATAATAATTATTTGCGTATTTGTTTTTTTAATACGTTAATTAATCGGTTATTTTAAGCGGTTAAACTAATAATTCGGCCTAAATTATTATAAAAAATTTAATTACAAATAAAATTTTTAAACGTTATGTTAATTTTTTTATGTTAATACCAGAAATTTAAGATATGCGTATGTATATTCTGTTCTAAGGGCGTAACTCGGTAAAACTGGAAAAATTCGGATTTATCGTATTTTGCAAAAGGAAATAATAACGTAACGAGTTCGGGCTATAACTATTATACGCGTAAAGGTTTAAAAATAACAAATAAATCCTAATTAAAACCAAAATAATATTAATAATAAGGCACAACAAAAATAACAATATATATATATATATATTTATAAAAAACCGTTTTATTATTAAGTTATTACGGATTTTTATTTTTTTAAAAAAGCAAATGTATTAAACGAAGCTGTTTTTACGTAATTACAACTTAGGCCTCGCTGGCTCGTTCCGGGGATTTGGGATTTGATTGGTTAATATTTAGCGTTATAGAGCAATACTTGAGTAACGTTGAAGAAATTGGGAAAACGAGCCAGGGAGGCCTGAGCTAGCTAAGGTAACTCCGAGCTAGACCAGGGGACCAAATGGATCCGTGCGCCCCCATCAATCCACTCCTCCCTTATATTAGACCTATAACTTCAACAATTTATTTCTTTGTCAAAACGTATCCAATTAAAAAGCTATATATATCATTTTAAAGCCTTAAAGCTGCTTTTTAAAATCATATATACCATCTTCGGCCGCGACGAACGGCCTTTAATTTATTAAAGAATAACTTAATAAATTTTATTACAAAGCAGAAATCACATTATAATTACGCGTTTTTAATTATTTGGAATACGCGGTAACTGGTTTTTTTATTATTAAGTAAATATTCGAATCCGGGCTTAATTTCGTAAATTTTATTTTTTAAAACGTACTAAAAATATTCGATTAACTTTAAATCAGGCAAATATAATAATTATTTAAATACTTAAATACTATATTTTTCGAAAAATTCCTTAATAATGGCAACTTTATATATTGAAGTGTTGTCTGAAATAAAAAAAATTACCAAATTCGTAAAAAGAAAAAAGGCTTTATTTGAAAATTTAGATATAACGCCGGGAAATTACTTTTTTGCTAAGCGAATCCGGATTTCCTTCGTAAAAGACGATAAGAAAAAAACCGCTTTCGCTTTCCCGTTGCCATATTATCCCTTAAATCATAATAAAAAACGTAGTTTTCCCGTAATTTTTCGGATTTATTAAGTTTTTCTTATAATACTTTAACGATAAACAAAATATTTATTGGCCCGGGCAGCCGAATACGTTTTATATAAAATATTTATTAAAATAAAACATTAACAAAAAATAATTTCGATTATTTTATTAAAAGGTTTTTTTCGTAAAACGTAACCGTTTAAATACGTTAATAACCATTAAATTAATGTTTTTTACGGCGCATTATTTTTTTAATATAAATTTAAGGAAAAAAAATTTATCGTTAATACGTTAATATTAATACTTACCTTGTTTTTAAGCTTATAGTACGGATCTCGGAAATAACGCCGGCCTAAATAACAAAAATGCGAAGTTAGGCAATTTTAAATTAAATGTCGACGGTATCCCCGTAACAGGTTATGGACCGTTTTATAAATTATAAAGCGTTAAAGTTGTTCCCCAATACGCTAACGGTTAATCTCTATGGCTTCGATTACTCGGATCTGGGTTATACCTGCAACTATAGCTTTAATTATAAAGGCCCGGGTTTCCGGATTAAATTCCTGATTAGGCCGACGGTCGGCGACAAAAACAGAAACAGATTTATCTAAATCCATATGCTGGTTATTATGTTATTGGACTAAGAAGGTATAGATGGGTGAAATATAGGTCGCGGTTTTGGGGCGGGTTATCCGAGCGCACGGGTCCATTTGGTCGATTAGTGTAGATAACCCCTCATCCTCATAGGGGCTATATTCTTACAATAATAAAGTTAAAACAAATCGTCTGCAAATTTTTTATTTTAAAGAGCTTTTTAATATTTAAAGAATTATTAGAAGTCCAAATCTGGACCCAGATAACGGTTTTCGGCTACTCAAATAACATCGCCACCTTAGTATATAATTAACAACGTATTTATAATACCGAACTAAAAGTCCGAACGGCCTAGAATTTTTTTGTCCAAGCTATAATTCGAATTTTACCCGGTAGATAGCATTTAATGTTTACGTTCGAAAATACTATAATTAATAAAGACTTACTTAGGTAATACTATAATTGTGTTGAATTTTAACTAGTTCTATCTCTTCTGATTAATCATCAGTGGCCCAAACATACGCAACACGGGTCAAAATTGGACACCTCCTAGTTCTGGACACCTCAAAGTGGGGCTCGCGTGTGAGGGATTTACATCGGCTGAGAAATACGTAATCCAGAGAGAATTCAATCGTAAAGACAGTACACTATAGTTCGGTTCTAAATATAGGACGTAAAAGGAGGACGTAAAAGAAGGACGCAGAAGGAGGACAAAAAAAGGGTCTCCTCGCGCGATCAGGTGAAATTATTTCAGCAAAGGCCGCTAAGGCTATACCAGTGGGACAGCGGACCGGACTATACCTAATTAACAAGTAACATGCGGGGTCCTCGACCGAATAGTTTATCTTAGTAAGTTCGGGAGCCTAATTTTTGGGTCTGCGGTTAAGCATATTTCGAAGCCCCAAGTATTTGTTTCCATAGCATAAACTTTGGCCCAAAAATAAAGCTTACGTATTGCAGGGGACGGCGCAAAATATGGGTCGAATCCCACCTTATTAAAACAATTGGATATACAACTTAACTCGAGAAATAACAAGGACCGAAAATGTTATATCTAGATACATACTGAGATACGGGTATTATAAGCAGCTTCTTAATGTCATGGACCAACGAGCCACGGTCTCTAGAAACGGTCTGCCACGACCCAACTATAAGTGCGCGGTAGGGCAAATCACGTGATGGATCACCAACTCACTAGTGGTAAGCCAGTAACCCGGATCACCAACTTACTGGTAATAAGCCAATGAACTGGATCAAAATATATACGCTTCTTATTTCCATAATTTAAATAGCTTCAGCTTGCAATATAATATTATTACCTAAGATACCTTTAGTATTACGAAAGGTAATACGTTATTATATTTATTATTTAATATTTTATAATAGTTTTATTAATATAAATCCGTATAATTAAGGTTTAATAATTAATTAAATCCTTTAACCGTTTTACGTTATAAATTCTTATTTAATAATACCGTTAAACTTTGAGCAGGATCGTCGACATTATATTTATTAATAAGTAACCCAAATAGCCCATTTACTAGGTCCTTAATAATTCGGACACTGGAATAAAATACGAGAAGACAAAAGAAAAACCTCGCCTTTTTCGCGAAAAAGTTTTTCGATACCTGGATACCATAAATGAACGTATCGTTTAGCTTAAGAAAAATAATTATGACTTTATAACGTCCTTTTAAGCCGCTTAAGAAAAACTTTAAAAAAAAAGTTCCCAAAATTAGAAAAACCTTTCGAACGAACCAGGTTATTTAGCTAAATTTTACTAAAGAATTAAAAAATGTTTTTAAACTTTTTAAATCAGAACTTTTCGACGAAACCTTAATTGAATTATAAATATTTTTAACTTAATACTAAACATATTTCGGATATTTTTTCATTTGATCAATTACGCTTATTATACGAATTAAATTCGTAATCGGACGATTTACCGAAAATACGGTTATTTAATTCGAATCCGTTATAAGAAAATAGGTTACCTTATTAATCGAAAATCGAAACGCGGAAATAGTATAAATTTATAATAATTATAAATAGTTCGAATAAATATTACCAAAAATTATTAAAAGAATAAACAAAAAAGTAAAAAACAAAATATAAATCAAATAATTATAATAAAAAGCATCGGCCTTTATTTACAGTAATAAGTTCTTTAATTAACCTGTAAATTAAATTAAAACAAAAAGTATTAATAATTAAATTTTTCGACGGGTTAAAAAATATAAAAAAGGTTTTTTAAGCTTAATCGGCTTAATTATTTATCGGATTACATCGTTATAATAATTAAGATCGATAACTAATAATACGCCTAGCGCATTAGGGGTACTAAATGAAAAAATAATAACAAACCTCGATATACGGCTAATACCAACGTTTTTCGACGCGGTAACACTTTTTACGGCACGGAACCAGGGGCCATAGAACTAAAAGCTGTTTACAAAAAAACTAGAATCAAATCAAATACTTCAATTACAACAAAATAAGGTATAAAATAACGTAATACAAAGCATCTAAGAAACCCCGTTAAAACAACTGAAAACTTATACCCGAAAAATAATCCAAGGAAAATCAAAAAAACAAAAGCAAACCTATTAACATAATTCGGCCTCAGTACGCACCAGACCCTTAATAGCGAAAAAACCAATAAGGAATAGAAGAAACTAGGAAGTTAACATAATAAACATCGCGAACATAACAAAAAGCATTATAAGAATAACTACGTAAATATTAGAATTAAATAGAGAAAGTCTGTACAGAAACCCCAGATAGATACGGCAAAATATACGCCATATATTATGGATAATAGAAATATCCCGATTACGAAAAATAAAAATAATATATTTACAAACGGATTACTTATATATATTATAAAAAATTAAACTTTTTCAACCGTATCGAAAATAACAAAAATAATATATATTAATATCGATATCTTCGATCCATAACCTTAACAAATATAAAATAACTGGCCAAAATAAAAAACTTAATATGAAAAAAATATAATATTGCAAAAAAAACCGTTTTTATTATTTCTAATAATATAACTACCAAACGGAAAAGAAACTAATCTAGCACATAATGAAAAAATATTACTAAAAGGTTACTACAGATTTTTATTTTTAATTAATATTTATTACAAACTTTTACAGAAAAAAAGTTATTAAACAATACGTTAATTTATAAGAAAACTTTAAAAAAATACATAACATAACGCATAATAAAATATAATCGAAACCATAAAAAATAATTTATATAATAAAGAAAACAATTATAACAAAACTAAAAATAATTAATATAATTTGCAGGAATAATATGCCGACAATAATAACACAAATAATAACTTAACGTATTAAATACAAAAATATAAACAAAATTCGACAAATTTAAATAAGAATTAAAAGAAAAACATTACCTATAAAAAAGCCGCAGAATAACGAAATCTAAAGAAGTTGAAAAAAAGTCTCAAAAAAGTTTTAAACGTAACAATAAAAACTATTAATAACCTTATAACTTTGGATATACGAATCGGAACATATTAATATATCGCAATAATAAATTACGGAATTCTAGGCGGGAATTATATTATACTACATATTATTAATTAGCTTGGATTGCTATAAAGATATAAGTTAAAACTTTATACAACGACAAATATCGAAAATTATGAATTCGCTTACGATTACGGCAAAATTATGCGCAAAATTAATCATTTCGAGATTTTTATCCAAAAACGATGCAGGATAATTGATTTCGATATCGTTCCATTTAGGAATTACGATATAATCTTAAAATTACTATAAAAACGCCAATATAAAATCTTAATTAATAAAAGAATTAGCCAAATAAGGTTCGCTTTACACCTTATTAACAGATAGAAAATTAAGATTTTAATATTCAATTGAAAATGGCAACGAATATAAGTATAAGGATATGACAAAACTCTTATTATCTAAAGGGACAAAATATAAGAAAAATGAGTATTAAAAAATAAAACGTATTATTATTATCATCAAAACGAAATTAAAGCAATTAAATAACGATTTAAAACAATAGCTCTAAAAGTTAAAAAATTTAACCAATATAGCACCATAATATCATAGATACGAATAGTACTTAAGAAAAGAACTTAATACGAAATTACTAAAATATAGCGAATAAAATCATAAAATGGTTTTTAAAAAAGAATTTTCGATAAAGTTTTACTTTATTTATAATCTTAACGAAAACGAATTACGTACTTTTAAAAAATATCTAAAAAATCGGTTATAAAAAGGATAGATTCGACTTTCGAAATTATCAATAAACTACCTAATATTTATCGTACCAAAAAAACGGAAAATTGCAACTTGCAGGTAATTATCGACAATTAAACGATATTATTATTAAAAATTAAATATTATAACCCTTGATTACAGAAATAAAAAGCCGACTTTACAGAATCAAATAATTTATAATATTTGATTTTAAAAATGGATATAATTTTAGTAAGATTAAAAAAGGATACGAATAAAAAATAACCTTGGGGACGAAAAACGGACTATTTAAGTACTTAATTATACCAATAAAACTTACGAATATATTAGTAACTTTCTAACGAATAATTAACTATGTACTACGAAAATACGTCGATATTTTCGTCGTTTACTATCTTAACAATATTTTTATCTTTTAAAAAACATAAAAAGCATATAGAGGATACGTTTCTAAAGTTCCTTAAGTTTTATAAAACGTAAAAATATTTGTTAACGCAGAAAAAAAAATAGTTTTACGTATACGAAATGGAATATCGGGGATATATTATTACCCTAAAATATATTAGGATAAACCTTAAAAAATTACTACAATTACAAAATGGCAAACGCCAACGACGGTTAAAGAAATACAGGCATTCCTTAAATTTGCTAATTATTACAGAAAACGTATTGGAAACTTTAGCAAAATAATTATACCTTTAATAAATCTAAGGAAAAAAATTAAATAAATACCAGATACGGAAGAAATGTTTCAGGATATTAAACATACGATTATCAGCAAGCTAGTATTAATTATATACGATTTAAACCGCTCCGTTAAATTAAAAACCGATATTTCGGATTACGCGTTAAGCGTAATAATCGGACAAAAAGATAATTAAGGTAAATTGCACCTTATTATGTTCTTTGCGTACAAATTAAAAAAAAGTCGAATTTAATTACGGTATTCCAAATAAGGAATTTATGACTATTATTATAATATTTCGAAAATTTAGATATTTCCTAAAAAGAAACTTGCACCAGATTAAGGTTTATACGTATTATCAAAATCTTATTCGATTTATTACGACCAAAGAATTTACAGAATAATAATTTCGTTACGGGGAAAAATTGGCCAATTTCAATTTCGTTATTATCCATAAGAAAGGTTCAGAGAATAGCAAAGTAAACGCCTTAAACAGGTAATCAGATCTCGAAAAGAAATTGGTTAAAATTAACTATATAATCTTTAATATTACTATAAAAAGATATTTACGCTTGTAACAGATCTTAATAATTCGAGCAGTACCTTTTGATACACATCAAAAAATCCAGCAATATAACGATAATTTTCCAGAAAATCAGATAATAAACAAAATACAAATTTTAAAAAAATACCAGAAATATTTAGTACGAGAAATATACGAATATTAGTTATACGGATATCCAGGAATTTATAAAACCTTAAAACGGTTTTAACGGATATATTTTTTTCTTAAAAAAATTAACACTACAAAAACTATACAGTAATACAATATTAACGTTAAAACAACAGTTGGACGATATAAATTATACAAAAAACTATAGTTTTTATTAGTTATAAAGCGATTATAATTGTTAGTTATATTTAATTTTATTACCAAACTTTGTATATTAAAGAACTTAACCATAAAAGTATATTACGATAGTATTTTCGTAATCGTCGATCGATTTACGAAAACTTTTTATTTCTTACTATCTTATAAGGATATAAACGCCGAACAAACAATATATATTTTCTTTAAACATATTTTTAACATATATGAATTCTTAATAGAAACTATTGTAAACAGAAAATCAATATTTCTATTTAAGCTTTAATAAAGAGTTATAATATAAATTAACTTAAATTGCAAAGTATGTTACGTTTTTAAACTATAAATAAACGAAACGAACGAACGAACGAAGTCTCGAAAATCTATTTACGATATTATATTAGTTATAAACAAAATAATGGATTAAAAATTACTTATGATTTAAATAACTTATAATATTAATTAATATAAAAGTATTAAAATAATATTTAAGAACGTAAATTTTAATTTTATTTTAAAAATTATTGAAAAATACGTAATAACGATTCAATTAATATTAAAGTAATTCTTTCGTTACAATAATTACGATAATTCCACTAAAAATAAGATAGAATTAAAATTCGTCCGTAATTAAATAAATAAATATTATAATTAGAAAAGGTTACAAAAATTAACTTTCGAAAAAGGGAAAATGGTTTTCCTCGTTATAAAAAATATTTAAATAAAACGACCTAGCAAAAACTCGATTTCAAATATACCGGTCTACATAAAATCGTTAAGAAAATCTCAAAAAATAATTGCTAATTAACACTTCTATTCAAAGTTAAATTTTATCCAATTTTTTACATTTTCTTATTCGAATTAATAGCAGATATAATCCAAATATATATAGTATAAAATAATTTGGAAATAAAAAACGAACAGGCATATAAGGTAGAAACAATTCTTAATATACGAAAACAAAACGGATTTACCTAGTATCTAATTAAATAAAAAAAACATTCGGATTTCGAAAATATCTAAAAATCTGCTAAAAATCTTATTAGCGCCTAATATTTATTAAAAAACTGTTATTACTAACCTTAAAATCATGCAAAATAATAATATTTTAATTTACAAAATCTAAAAAAGAAAACTTTCGATTTACCGTATTCTAATTAATAACGTCTATTTTATTTAAAATATAAATTTTAATTCTAATTATCTAAGGTTATTAAAATTATCCAAAGATTACAAAGTACGATTAATAAATTTTGCACTTTAAGATTAATAATACTGGCGTTAACGACGTATACGAAAAAAACGTGCAAAAATTTCTGATAAAGATTTTTCGGCCGTAAACCTTTTTTTCATTTAATTTTTTCGATTTTGTAATATAATAATTAATTATAAAATAAGGATTCTTATCTTATCATACGAACGATCTCGACGAATACATTTTTTATAACGAAAAACCTTATTTTTTATTTAGTAATTAAGTTATCTGACAAAATAAAAAAAGAATTATATTAAAATTTTTAAATTTAATTAAATTAACTAAAGCAAACCCTTATTCGGATTTAAGGGAACGATATTTAAATATAGCGGAAAACATATTAAATAAATATAAAAAACTTACGAAAAGAAAAAGAAAATCTTAAAAGCCAAATTTATAAAAGAAAGAGATTATATTATGGCCTAACGAATTACGGTTTCTAAAAACGGTTTATTACGGCCTAACCACAAATGCGCGGTAAGGTAAATTACGTAATAAATTATCAACTTATTGGTAATAAGCCAGTAAACCAGATTAAGATATATATTTATTATTTCTATTGTTTAAGCAACTCCAACTTGTAATATAATACTATTACTTAAAGCACTTTTAATATTACGAAACGTAATACGTTATTATATTTATTGCTCAGTTTCCCACGATACTTCTGCGAACATAAACCCGTACGACTAAGGTTTAATAGTTGGTTAAACCCCTTAGCCGTCATACGTGTTACGGCCTGGTCACTCGTAAGAGCTCCAGTATATATACAGCTGTAAGCACCAGGATGATTGCTACAATTGCGATCATTTCACCGATCTTTTGCCCTGCTGGCGTGATGGTATGGTGCAGCCATAACACTTAATACCATATACTAAAATAAACCTTTTTTAAGGCTTAAATAACCTTTAAAAGGATAACTATAAATAAAATAAATATTGTTACTTATTCGCAAAATAGAAAGTTTAAACCGTTTAATAATTTCTAAATGGAAAAATATAAACTCTTTAAATCCGTTAATAAGTTCTAAAATAATGAAAAATGTAACGGTTAACGAAAACGATTAATATATTGGCTTAATCTAGGGGACAGTACGTGGTGTACCATTCTAAATTCGGTGTTGGGATATTATGCACTATTCCAAAGTTCATGCTGGGCTATTATGTAATATCCCCAATTTAGAGCTAGGATACGGAATATACTATCCCCAATTCAGAGCTAGAACACGCAATGTACTATTCTAAAGTTCAGCTGGGATATCGTGTACCATCCCCAATTCTGGGCTGGGATATCATATACTATCCCAAACTCCGGGCTGTGACATCATGTGCTATCCCAAGCTCCGGACTGGGATATAATGTACCATCCCAGAGCATGTACTGGCATATTCCGAGTCCGAAAGCTGGCCCGGGTATCGGGCCGTTTTGCTCCGGAACGTGAGGAAGACCCCTTCTTTTTCTGTTCCTCTCACAGTATCCGTATCTGGTATTTTGTCCTCTTATTCACTTAGCGCAAGACCGGCCCGTCCGTATATGCCATTTGTATTACTTTAAGCATAAATGCTCATAAATATCTGTTTATGTTAGGTCCGGCAAAACATTACTTAGCCTCCTTGTACGGTAGAACTCCCTGCTTCTAGGGTAGAAACGGCCTCAGACCGCCAAGCCATGGCTCCCGACAGCCGATTGTCTACCTTGTAAAGTGGGCCGTGGTACCTTGAAGCCGGACCTAACGGGTCCTTCGCGTTAGCCTATAGATATTGCCCTGAACGGGACAGTAATGAATGGCGTAAAATACGTAACGGAACATCTCGCGTCAAATCTCGCGTCGCCATTGAAGGACATGGCGATGCTTCTCATGGGTTGCCTTACGCACGATGTGATCCTTTACCGAGCCAATAACGTCATGCACGTTATGTTATCCAATAAGCCTCGATATATGTCAGATATAGGGGACATCAGTTGTGTTGTTGTATTCCGTTAAGTTGTAGGTGCTATCGCACGCGTACAACTCTAAGTAGCTTAGCCACGGAACATATATGAGCCGATCAGTATGGGACCTTTCCGTATATGGGGAGCGCTCCGCACCCCCCAGCTAGCTGACAATATACGGCAAGGGTTTTTCAGCCGCACAACGACCGTCACGAAACCAGGCCTCATAATCTATCGATTACCATCGTCTTCTGTCAGCTAGCAGGGGGTGCTCTAGCACCCCATATACGGAAGATTCCCTCTGATCGGAACATATATGTTCCGGGACTAGATCACCTTAAAGTGCAGTGCGCGTTTTAGAGCACCTGCAAATAGTTATTACTATATATATAACTAATATCCTTTATATCTGATAATTAAAAGTTTTATTCGTTTAATTAGGGCATATATCAATTGATTAGCTGCTGCTGAAACGATATAAGCTGTATATCAATTGTAATTATCGAAATACGCCAATAATAATAATAACGACCGTACCGTTAACGTCCTCCGTTATTTATAAAGGACCTAAGGACTGGGATCGTTTTAAAGGCGAATTCTAATCTAAAGCATATGCATTCGATATTTGGAATTATATCGATTTTAATCAGAATTTTAAATAATTTATTAAACCTATAGAACCTAATGTAGCTTTTTATTTAAAAAGACCAATCTGTTATACGATACGAACTAATACCTTAAGCAGTTTTTCGTTTATATTTATATCCTCCAGAAAAGTTACCGAAAAAATCAATTGTACCAGTTATTTAACGAATACCCTTAAAATAACGATCGAAAGTAAATAAGCTTATAATTAAAACTTTATGGCGTATATTTATAAAGATCGGAAATATAATATTTTCCGTAAAAATATTAACGACATTACGAAATAAGTCTTAAAGTCGGTATTTTCAATAATTAAAGAAATTAGCTTTTTTCCAAGAAAGAATTTACGAAAATGGTATATCAATTTGGGCGAATCCGGCAAGGTATACGATAGCAGATTCTTAATTAATATTTAACGAGAATATTGCGAATAGTTAAAGCAAATTTCGAAATTAATAAAAGATTAGACGAATAAATCGTAAAATAGCAAAAGATTATAGCCCAGAGATAACGATATGATATGCCGGAGATAAAGATAGCGATCGTATAGGTTAACAACTTATATATAATATTGGCCCTTATTATCGAGATTTAGATAATTACTTTTCAAATAGTAAAAAAAGCCGAGATTGATAATAGTACGATTAGTTATTAAGAAGTAATAATAATTTTATTAAATTATTAAATTATTACGAACTTATAACAGTCGTTAAAGAATATTAAGATAATATTTTTAACGCTTTACGGAATTGTTATAGGAACAGGGGTTCCTGTCTCGAGGAAACCAACCTTTAAGGCCTAGCGCGGGCCTGTTACGGCTAAACTCCGGACGGGAAGCTTAGCTCTTAAAATAATCTGATTAATCTGGGTAATCTGGGGACCAGATTATACAGATTTAACAGATCTACGATATACCTATTTTAGGAATTAGAATATATAATAAATCGGTTTTTTATATAAATAATATTTATTTAATTTCGCTTTTTAATTATTAATTTAAGTTTTTACTTTAAAAATAATTATACCGTTTTTTAATTAAGGGAAAAATACCTAAAGTTTTTTAACAAATAAATTTCTAAATTATTTTTTGCTTTATTATTACTTATATTTTTAAGTAAATATATAATAAATTTATTTTATTTTAATAACTTTTTAATTAATAACCGATAAATAATTTACGGCTTAATTAAAAGATAAACTTTTTTAAATTTAATATAAATAATAATATATCCGATTTCCGTTATTAGCCAATAAAGAATTAATAATTAAATTAAATAATTTATTATTTATTAAAAAAGTTTTTTAATTAATTAATAATATGGCACTTTTTATTACTTAATTTTTAAAAAAAATCTTTTTAATTTTAATAATAATCTTTATCGGCAAAAAAAAAAAATAATTAAGATGTAAAAAGTTAAAATAAGTAAGTATAAGAAAAAATACTTAACTGAAAATTAAAAAAAAAGTACTAAAGGGCTTAATTAAAGAAAAAAACTTATTATGGAAAAACGATTAAACCTTTTGGCCCAAGAGATTAAAAGCCTAAAAAAGGAAAATATTCGATTCGCCAAAGAAAAAAAACCGACTTTTTTGCAGTTTGGCTCCTTTAAGGAACGAAACCAAGAAAATGGTTTCCAACCGCTTTCGTTCGAAATGGAACGATTACAGCAATAAAAAACTTTAATTCTGTTATTGTTTAGCGTAAATCAGTTACGAGAAAAAACCGTACCATTTCCCAGTTACCACGGAATGCCTAATATTAAAAATTATAAACCAATTTTTTCTAAGCTTTATAATAAATTTACGGCTATAAAAAGATTTTTAATTCAGGCCAGATTTTACCTTAAATTTTACGAAAATTTTTTGACGGAGAATTATTAAAAAATAATGGCCATTTTTTAGTTATTTATTGGAAAATTTCTTTTGTAATTCGAACTTATTATTAAGGATTATTTGAAAAATTATTTCGATAAATTTTTAAATATAATTAATTATATTTTTAATAAATATAAATATTTTAAGAAAAGAATGGAAATTTTATTTGAAAATTTAAAAGAAAAATAATATGTAATTAAATAATTTTTTTGCTAAATTAAATTAATATCCGAATATATAATTAAGTTTAATTATTTAGTAATTATTTCGAATTTATTAGAAAACGTATTATTTTATCCTTATTATAATAAATTAAATTTTTAGGTTAAAAACGAAATATATATAGAACTTAAGACAAGATTTTTTGTAAAATATATTAATAAAGTTATTATTACTAATTACCATATTTTTAATCGGTATTTCGAGAAAAAAGGGACCGGCAAACGAAACGATAATAAGAATTTTAGTAACCGAATTAAAAAGAAATAAGGGTAAGCTTTAGAAAAAAATAAGTTCCGTTTCGAAAAAGCCTAAGAAAAACAAGTCCAAAATAAAATGTTTTAATTATGGCAAAAAGGGGCATTTTAAAAGCGAATATTGTTCCCCCGTTAAAAGGGATTTTAAAAAAAAAAAGAATTTCTTAATTTCAGAAGAAAATTAGAACGATTAAATAAAAAACCGATAGTAAGGCAAACAAAAGAGGAAAAAAAATTAATTCGATTTTTTTCTAGGCAAAATTTATTATTATTATAACTATTTAAATCCAAAACGATATTCCAAAGTACGAGAATTATTTTATTTGCCAAAATTCTAAGGTTAAAACTTATAAGTATTACCTAGGATAAATAGCTTTTAAAATTATTATGGAACTAAGATATTAATATTACTTTAATTCTTAGAAATATAAAATATATATAAAGGACGATTAATTTCGACCAAATATTAATAATTATAAATAATTATTTTCGGAACTTTACGAATTCCTAGAATATATTATTTACCGGAAAATATTATCGGTAAATTTTTACAACCTGTTATATTTTACCGCTTATTACCGCAATAATTATTTTGTTTATTTCAGGATTAAAAAAAATAATAATTTTTGGCTTAAATAAAACGAAAAAATATTTACCGAATTAAATAACGCGTATAGATATATAAAAACCTCCCGATAGCCAAAATACCCCAAATTTTGTTATTTATATCCTAATTCAAAACGGAATCGAAAAGTTATATTGCAAAAATGCTTATATTACGCCCCGACGCTTTGCATTTAATACGAGCTCCTAAATATAGAAATATTTCCTTAAAGGTATATTGTTCCAACCCTATAATTTAAGAAGTACAAAACCAAAGATTAAACCAAAAAAAAACGATTATTTTCGGACATTAATTGAGCAGAAAAAAATAATACAAGTATATAGATAATTACTGTACCAAGTACGCGGTTAAAAAGATTCGAAAATAAAAACGCTTTTTCGTAAATAAACCATACCAATTAAAAAATGGCAAAGGTTTTCGAAAGTAAGGTATCGAAAAGCCCTAATACACAAAACCTTATATAAGGTGATTAAAGGATTACGTAGCCAGATCGAGATTTCTTTGTAATACAAAAATAAAACGTTTAAAGTTATGATCGATTTAAGAGCAAAAGGCAATTTTATCTTTCTTATAATAGCAAAAAAACATCAGATTTCCTGGAAATACAAGTTAAAGTCTTATAAATTACGTACGGTGGACGGAAGTTTGTTTACATACGAAAACGGACGAATCCTTCGAAAAATTAAAGAATTCCTAATACGGATTTAAGGATACCAAAAATGGATTTCGCTGGATATTGCCGATATTTCCGGATACGATATTATCCTAAGAATGTTATAATTTATGTTTAGCAATTTACGTATTAACTGGAAGTATTAAACATTTTTATGGGAAAATAAGCTATCCGAAAAAGATAACCAAGAAATCTGTTATGTTATTAAGAAAGTCCAGATTGCAGATTAAACCTTCACATTACTACCTAAATATCAATAATTTAAGAAATTATTTAAAAATAAGGAAAACCACGAAGACCTATTATACGGATACCAAGGAATTTTCAAAACCACCAGACGATTACAAGAAAAGTACGATTTTCCAGAATTACGCCAAATAATCAAAAAGGTAATTAAGAATTGCAATATTTGCAATAAGGCTAAAGCAGCACGCCATAAGCCCTACGAGCTACTACAACCCACTGATATTTCTAACAAAGCATGGAACATTATAGCTTGGGATTTCATCATTAGCTTTCCTTTATTTAAGGACCTAGTTACTAAAGTTAAATATAACGGAATCTAGGTAATAATTAATAAACTTACTAAGTATAGGTATTTCTTACCTTTTAAAGGAAACGTAACGGCAGAATAATTGGTTTATGCCTTTATTAGACATTATTTCGACAAATATGACATACCAAAAAAGATTATTTCTAATAGAGATACGGTGTTTACTTTAAAATTTAGTACCAGTTTTTTCAAATAAATAAATATTAAGCTTAAATTTTTAACGGTCTATTATCCCCAAACGGACGGCCAAATAAAAAAACTAAACCAGACCTTAGAATAATATTTTCGAAATTATATTAATTATTAATAAAATAATTAGGTAAAGTTTTTACCATTAGCACAAATCGCCTATAATATATTTGATAATGAAAATATAGGCATATCCCCTTATACAGTTATGTACGGACGTAACGCAAAAACAAAACGTCCTAAATAATTATTTAATAAGGTATTAAAAATTATTACGATTACCTTAAAAGCAGAAATATTGATAATAAAAGTTAAAACGATTTAAATCCGTTTCCAAAATAAATTGCGATTCCTTAAATAACGGATAACCTAATATTATAATAAGAAAAGAATTAAGGGACCAATTCTGGCGAAAAAAAACAAAGTTTACCTATTACGCCAAAAACAAAACGCAATCTTAAACATTTTATAAATCAAAACGAAAAAACTTAGCAACAAACTTGACTTTAAAAAACTTAGCCCGTTTAAAATTGAAAAAGTTATTTCCAAAACTAATTACCGATTATCGCTACCTAAAAACATAAAGATACACCCTGTTTTCCACATTTTTTTACTTAAACCAATACCTAAGAACGACCTATTAAAAATAAATTTAGAACTTAAAAAAAATTCTGACAAGTATGAAGTCGAACAAATAATGGATTCCAGAATAATTAAAAACAAAATCCAGTATTTAATTAAATAGGAAAAATACTTACATAAAAAAAATATTTAGCAACCGCTTAATTACTTAACGAATACGATGAACTTAATTAAGTCGTTTTACCGCCAAAATCCTGACCGACCGTTTTTAATACGGCCAAGGTCGTAAGCGATAACGGTCCCCCGTTTAAATCTAAACTTTCGGCGTTCTAATCGAAAAAAATAAACGCCTCCAAAACGGCATCTATTTCAAAGGCAAGTTGCGCCTATTCCGCGTCCACGCGACGCCGCTTTTCTTTTATCCTTTCCCGTTTTTTTAACTAGTCCAATTCCAAATTTTCTTTTAATAACTTTATTGCCTTTTTTTTAAAAAAAAAAGTCTTATTAAAAGCGTAAGCGCTTTAACTTCTTAATAAATTCTTTCGACTTTTTATCTTATTAACGGCGTAATTCGGTTAACTTTTTTTCTACTGCCTTTTATTCCCTTTTTGCAGTTTTTTGGTACGTTAAAAAACTGTTTTCAGTTTTACGCTGTTCGCGTAATAAGCGGTTTTACGTTTCGTTTATTTTTTATAACGAATTTATAATTAAAACATTATAAAAGGGACGTTGCCAACGGATATAATAATTGCAACTTAAATATTTTAAAACGTAAAAATAATTAGCTTCGCCAAAATAAATATAATTTAAATAAGGGAAAACTTTAATGCCAAGTTTTTTAATTAAATTAGCTTAAATATTGCGAAAACCGCGTTAATTTAACCGAGATTTTCTTTTTTTTAAATACGACTTATTATAATGAAATTAATTAAAATATTTTCAACTTTTTTTTAATAAAATAAAAATAGTAACTTACGGTTTTTATCTTTAAGACAAAAATCCTTGAAAAAGGAAAATAATGTTATAGGAATAAGGGTTCTTATTTCGAGGAAATCAACCTTTAAGGCCTAACGCAGGCTTGTTACGGCTAAACTCCGGACGGGAAATTTGGCTTTTAAAGTAATCTGGTTGATCTGGGTAATCTGGGAACCAGATCATACAGATCCAATAGATTTACGATACACATATTTTGGGAATTAAAATATATAATAAATCGGTTTTTTATATAAATAGCACCTACTTAATTTCGCTTTTTAGCTATTAATCTAAGCTTTTAGTTCAAAGATAACTGCACCGTTCTTTAATTAAGGAAAAAGTACTTAAATCTCTTTAACGAACAGATTTCTAAATCATTTCTCGCCCTATTGTTACCTGCAAATCAAGACCCATTTCGGATACTGCTTATACCTCCAGGTAGATGTATAACAGGTTCGTTACAGGAATACCTACAAATTCTCTTAATTAGGACGATTTTAATTAAGAAGACCCTAAGAATATTAACCTTTAATTGCGAAAAAGAACCCTAAATATTACGACCTAACAAGTTCCGGCCTTAAGAAACGGTCAAACAAGGATTATACAGACTACCCCATGGGTTACGTAACGGTAATCATTACTAAGCCAGTAATTAAAGGTAATTAAAGGGGATCGCAAACAATTATAACCACCACCAGCGGTATAATTATAAGTAATTAAGCTAAGAAAAAGAAATATATATACGTTTATTATTTCTATAATTTAGATAATACCAGCTTATAAAATTTATCAATATTAATCGTTTGCAATAAGGCATTCTTGGTATTACGAAACGTAACACGATTACTATATCTATTGTTCAAATTCCTACGATATTTCTGCTAATATAAACCCGTACAACTAAGGTTTAATAATTAATTAAACCCTTAGATCGTTATACGTTACAAATTTTTATTTAATATTGTTAAAATATCGACCAGCGCTTAGGAAACCCTTATTTAGCAGCTTTAAGCTCGAATTCGGGAATTAAAAAAATCCGACAAATTAGGGTTACGCCACCTGCTCAAACTTTTCTCGCCTGCATAAAGCCTAGGAAACCGAAACCTTATAATAAAAAGGGCAACCTTCAGACCTTTTTAACTTAGGTACGAATTTACTTTCACTTCCTAGGCCTTAATAACCCGGCGGATAAGGTCCTAATAATAAAAACATACTTAACGAGAAATACGGTTAACTAATTTAAACCTATTATAAGAAATTTCCTGGAAATAAAAAAATCGGATAAAAAAAACTTTACTAATAAGATTTTTTTATTTTATACCAATTTCGAAAATAAAGTACGTAATAATTTTGGCAATCCAAATAAAAAACGATTTACAATTTAACAACTTTTATAATTCCGATAAAAAGGATTTACGTCCAAATATGCCGTAATTTAAAAACCTTACGGCTCAGGCCGGATAGAAAAATAATAAAATTAACGCCTTTAGCAATATATTTTACAAAGAGTTAAAAAATAATATAAAAAATAACATTATTCGGATTAAATAATTAAATACCCTGGACTGGTATATTGCAAAAGCAATTAAAATTAATAATCGATAATTTAAAAAATAACAAGAAAAAAAGGAACAATATACCTTACGATTAAGGTATAATAAACTCAACCAGGGGAAAAAACGAAACGAATCCTTTATTTTTTATAGAACGACACCAGGACTTATGGAACTTGGCGTTACCTATAAATAAAACTGGAGCCAGATTAAATGTTTTAATTACGGCAAAATGGAACATAAAGCCTATAAATGCAAAAAACCTAAAAAGCCACGATAGGATAATTAAATACCTATACCGAAAGGACAGTTTAGGAACAATTAAGGAAACGATAACAAAGCTATTAACATAATCTAAGCCAAATACGTATTAAGCTCCTTATAACAAAAAATCCGATAGGGATTATTACGATAAATAATTTGACGAAAGATACGAAAAACTAGGAAACTGGCCTAATAAATATCGCAAATATAACAAGAAGAATTATAAGAATAATTACGTAAATACCAGGATTAGACAAAAAAGATCTGTTCCGGAATACCTGATCGATATAGAAAAATATACGCCATACATTGTCGACGACGAAAATATCCCGATTACGAAAAGTGGAAACAATATATTGATAATCGGATTACCCGCAAATATTACAAGAATTCGACTTTTTAAATCGTACCGGAAATAACAAAAACAATAAATAATAATATTGACAATTTCGATTTATAGCCTTAAAAAATGTTTAATAACTGGTTAAAGCAGAAAGTTAGCCCGAAAAAAAGTAATGTTCGTAGGAAAACCTTTTTTGTTATTATAGATAATATAATTATTAAACGGAAAAAAGTTAATCCAGCGTACGGTAAAAAAGCATTATTAAAAAGTTATTACGAACTTTTCTTTTTAATTAATATTTATTACAGATCCTTACGAAAAAAAAGATATTAAGAAAGAAATACGTTAATTTACAAAAGATCTTTAAAATAATAATTAAAACGATATATAATGGGATATAATCGTAAATATAAGAAAACAATTTATTCAATAAAAAATGGAACTATAAAAAAAGTTAAAAGCAATTAATACGATTTAAAGAAATAATACGCCGGCAATAACGACAAATGCAATAACTTAATATATTAAACGAAAATACGCAAATAAAGTTCGATAAATTCGAATAAAAATTAAAAAAAAAGGTTACGTATAAAAAATACGAAGGATAACGAAACCCGGAAAAATTAAAAGAAACTTTTACGAAAGGCTTTAAACGTAACGATAAAAATTATTAATAACTTTATTATTTTAAATATATAAATCGGAACGTACTGATATATCGCAATAATAAATTACGGAGCTTTGGGCGGAAATTATATTATACTAGATATGGTTAATAAGTTTAAACTGCTACAAAAATACAAGTTAAAACTTTATATAGCGACAAATACCGAAAATTAGGAATTCGTTTACGACAACGGAAAAGTTATACGCAAAATTAATTACTTCGAGATTTTTATTTAAGAACGATATTAGATAATTAATTTCGATATCGTTTTATTTAAAATTATGATATAATTTTAAAATTACCATAGATATGCCAGTACGGAATTTTAATTAACGGAAAAACTAATTAGGTAAAATTCGTTTTATTTTTTATTAATAAACGAAAAAAAAACATAAAATCTTAATATTTAATCGAAAATAACGACATATACAGGCATAATAACACGACAGATATCTTATTATTTAGAGGGATAAAACATAAAAAAAACGGGCATTAAAGAAAAGTATGACGTATCGTTATTATTATTAAAGCAAAATTAAAATAACTAAATACTAATTTGGAATAATAATAATAGCAATTTAAAAATTCAGAAAATCTAATTAATATGTTACCATAATACCATAAGTACGAATAATCTTTTACAAAGGAATTTGATACGAAATTACTAAAATATAACGAATAAAATCATAAGATAATCCTTAAAGAAAGATCTTCGACGACATTTTATATTATTTACAACCTTAACGAAAACGAATTACGTACTTTTAGAAAATACCTGGAAAATCGGTTACAAAAAGAATAAATTCGATTTTCGAAGTTACGAACAGATTATTTAATATTTTTATATCTTAGAAAAATGGAAGATTACGACTTATGGTTAATTATCAGCAACTAGATAATATTATTATTAAAAATTAAATATTATAGCCTTTAATTACGAAAATAAAAAACCGATTTTATAAAACTAAATAATTTATAACATTCGATCTTAAAAATAAATATAATCTTATTAAAATTAAAAAAGAATACAAATGAAAAATAACCTTTAAAATAAAATACGGATTATTTAAATATTTAGTTACGCTAATAAAACTTACGAACGTACCAGCAACTTTCTAACGGATAATAAACTATATGTTACGAAAATATCTCGATATTTTCGTCGTTTGTTATTTCGACGACATGCTCATTTTTTCGAAAACGGAAAAAGCATCCGTAGAATACGTTTATAAAGTTCTTTAAGTTTTATAGGATATAAGGTTATTAATTAACGCAGAAAAGAATTAATTCCACAAATAAAAAGTAATATATTTAAAATATATTATTATCCCGGATATATCAAAATAAACACCAAGATAATCGCTGCAATTACAAAATAGCAAACGCTAATAATAATCAAAAAGGTATAGGCATTTTTTGGATTCGCTAATTATTATAGGAAATTTATTCGAAATCTTAGCAAAATAATTATACCTTTAACGAATTTTACGAAAAAAAATTCAATAAACGTCAAATATAAAAAAAACATTTCGAAATATTAAGGATAAGATTACTAATAAGTTAATATTAATCATGTACGATCGAAATCGCCCGTTAAGTTAAAAACCGATATTTCGGATTACGTATTAAACGTAATAATCGGATAACGAAATAATTAAGGCAAATTGTACCTTATTGCATTTTTTCGTACAAATTAAAAGGAGCCGAATTTAATTACGGCATTCCAGATAAGGAATTTATGGCCATTATTATAGCATTTCGAAGATTTAGGTATTTCCTAAAAGGAAGTTTGCACCAGGTTAAGGTTTATACGGATTATCAAAATCTTACCCGATTTACTATAATCAAAGAATTTATAGGACGATAATTTCGTTGCGTAAAAAAATTAACGAACTTCGATTTCGTTATTATCTATAAGAAAAACTTAAAGAATAATAGAGCAGATGCCTTAAGTAAACGATTAAACCTCGAAAAGAAATTGGTTAAAATCAGCTATATAATTTTCGATACCACCAAAAAAGGACATTTAGGTTTAGGACAGATTGCGAGAATTCGAGCAGTACTTTTTAATATATATTAAAGGATTTAGCAGTATAATAACGGTCTTCCAAAAAACCAAAAAACGGATAAGATATAAGTTCTAAAAAAATATCAGAAAGATCTAGTACGAAAAATATATAAATATTAGTTATACGGATATCTATAAATCTATAAAACCCTAAAACGACTTTAACGTATATATTCTTTTTCTAAAATAAAATTAACGGTATAAAAAATTATACAGCAATACGATATTTGCGCCAAAGCAAAAATTCGATAACATAAGCCATATGGAAAATTACAGCCATTACCAGTTGCAAAACGACGATAATATTTAATTTTATTCGGCTTTATTATTAAACTTTTTATATCGAAATATCCAGTTACAAAAATACATTAGGACAGTATTTTCGTAATCGTCGACCGATTTACGAAATTTTTTTATTTTTTACTATATTACGAAAATACAAGCGCCGAATAAATAGCATATATTTTCTTTAAAAATATTTGCAGCATATACGGATTACTAATAAAAATTATTTTAAATAAAGGAACGATATTCGTATTTAAATTTTAGCAAAGCCTAATAGTACGAATTAACTTAAACCATAAATTATCCAATATATTTAAACCTTAAACAAATAAATAAATAAAGCCAACAAATTAAACCTTAAAAATTTATTTCCGATATTACGTTAATTATAAACAAAATAACTAAGTTAAAAAATTATAAATCGCATAATTAGCTTATAATACCAGTTATTACGAAAATATCAAAATAATATTAGCGAACGTACATTTTAGTTTTATTTCAGAAATTTATAAAAAAGTACGTATCGACGGTTTAATTAATATTAAAGTAATTTTTACGATAAAATAATTACGATTGTTATATTAAAAAATAAAAACAGAATTGAAATTCGTACGTAATCAAATAAACAAATATTATAACCAAAAAAGATTAAAAAGATTAATTTTCGAAAAAGGGGAAATAATTTTTCTTGTTACTAAAAATATTTAAACAAAAAAACCTAACAAAAAACTCGATTTCAAATATATCGGTCTATATAAAATCGCCAAGAAAATTTCAGAAAATAATTACTAATTAGAACTTTTACCAAAACTTAAATTTTATCCAATTTTTCACGTTTCTTTATTCGAATTAAGAGCGGATATAATTAAAGTATATATGGTATAAGACGATATAAAAATAAAAAACGAACAAATATATGAAATAAAAAAAATCCTTAATATATAAAAACAAAACGGATTTACCTAATACCTAATCAAATAAAAAAGGCACCCGGATTCCGAAAATATCTAAAAATTAATCAAAAACCTTATTGGCGCCCAACGTTTGTTAAAAAACTTTTACCAGTAACGACGGGCGTATCTCAATTAATAACCGACTAGTTAGTAGCCGGAATATCGGGTTAATTGGCCGTAACGTACGCCGACGTAATAGCCGTAACAGCAGTCTCCAACTATTTTTATTCCTAACGTTTTTATTTTTCTAATTCGTCCAGTAATTAAAGCTTACGTTATACCATAATAACGCCTTTCGAACGAACTAACGCCTTTTGCTTACGTAAACGAATAAAACGAGAAAAGGCTTTATTTATTTTTTTTAATAACGACGTTAAACCTCGAAATAAAGCTTTTAAAGCTTTTATAATCGTTCCTTAATAAACGTTTCCTCGTATTCTAAACGTTAATACTTACGACGAATATTTTGTAAGGAAAAAATGGATACGCCGGTACCATTACAAAATCGGCCTCGATTAATATATTCCTTATACCTTAAAACGTTTTCCATTATTTTATATCTTATGTTTTTCGAAAAACAATAAAAATAAAGCATAATTTTGTACTCAAATTTGTTAACAGCTTTTATAAGGTTAATACGACGAACAGTAAAAGAACGAAAAACGCGACGAATCTTAGAAATACGCAACGATATAATTAAGAACAAAAAAAGGATACTCATCGAACGAAAAAAAAAATCTTAAAGGCAAGATTTTGAGAAAAAAGAAATCGTATTACGATCTAATAAGCTCCGGCCTCAAGAAACGGTTAAACAAAGATCATACGAACCACCCCATAGGTTACGTAACGGTAATCACTACCAAGCCAGTAATCAGAAATAATTAAAGAGGATCGCAAACAATCATAATTACGATTAGCCGTATAATTATAAGTAATCAAACCAAGAAAAAGAAATATATATACGCTTATTATTTCCATAATCTAGATAACACCAGCTTACAACATTTATCAATACCAATCGTTTGCAATAAGGCACCTTCGGTATTACGAGACATAACACGACTACTATATCTATTGCTTAGATTCCTACGATACTCCTGCTAACATAAACCCGTACGACTAAGGTTTAATAGTTGGTTAAACCCCTAGCTCGTCACACTAAGCCGTAGGCCGAAACGAGGTAACCGTAAAGATTTTTATACAGACCGAAATAGTAATAAATAAAAGCGTCTTAAAGGGGGTGCGACGAATACTGGTATATTTCTTGATTATTAATTAGCGTAGCGTTATAAGCACCTTATCTTACCCCTTAAGGAATTCTGCTATTTTGGACTTAGGGTTTACGATATATATCTTAAATTTAATTAGTAAATTTTTGAATTTTAAACTTACCGTACAAGGTAACGGGATGTACGCAGGTAATAACTTCGTTTTAATTAAGGGGTATGAAAGGTTAATATAGTTTTTGGAAGCTTTAGCGGTACGAAAGCATTATATTTGTACGACGTAGCTTATTATAAGGATTTTGCATATAATTTGGTATTATTTCGACAGTTTCGAAAAAAAGAAGCTTAGTAGGATAATAAGGAAATTAACAATTACATTCGAAATAAGTATAATTAAGTAATTATTATGTTAACGAATAAATTTAATTAATTTGTTATGGAAAAAATTAACGTAATAATATTTCATATAACCTTAGTTATTTATAAACGAAACGTTAAGTTAAGGATAGCGAAATCATTACGGACCGGTAACGATATTATGTAGCACCTAAGATTAGGTTATTCAGGTCCCGAAATAATCGTTTAGTTGTAATCCTATACGAAAGGAGTCCGCCTAAAGAGTCCTATAATAGTCGAATGCTAAGCATATAGCAAGGCGAAGGCTAAAAGGTTAATATGCTACGAATTAAAAAAAAAGCATCCCGATTAAGATAAAAAATCGTTATCGATTTTACAGATTTTAAACAAAACCCTAAAGGATATAAATACCTTATATTTACTATCGATAAATACTTAGGTTTTATTTAGAATATTTATTTTAAGAACCGAGAACAGAATATATTGATTATAACGTTTCGATATTTCCTATAAATTCTAAAGAACTAAAATAAAGTCCTTTTATACGTAATCGAATATGATAACGAAATCTTGAAAAATTATTAATTTCGAGATATATTTTAATTGCCTTTTTTAGTATTAGACTTAAGTTTTTAATACCGTGTACCTAGGCCCAGAACGGGGGCGCAAAGCGCTTAAGAGGTGTAATTAAGAAAAAAACGATTACGATGCGAAATAGCCCTAAATTACCTTTATTCTTAATCGAATATATCCTTAAAACGATAATGTATTTATATAACCGTACTTTTAAATATGTATTTTTTAGCAAAGCTTATACGAGATCTATTACATTTATCTAGCGTACAAAAACAGTATTATAATGTTTAATCCAAAGTCTTAATAAGCTTACTTACGAATATACGATTATATAGCTTACGTTATAATAATTACCGCTATAAAGAAAAAATAAAGATTTTAAAAGTTAAATCCCAAAACGTAAATTAGTTATTTCGTTGGTTACCGATTGACGAATATTTACGAGATTTGGAACCTATTAATTACTAAGGTTATTGTTATTTAAAATATACAATATAATAAAAAGGTTTTTTTTTAGTTAATATTAAAAACTTAAAAATAACGTTTTGCATATTATTAAAAAAAGCTATAAATGTTATTTCGATAGGTAAAAATATCTAATTAAAATAATAATTATTTAATTTATATACAAAAAAAAATAAAGATCTAAGTAAAACAATTTAGTTACCGGCTAAATAGGAAGAATGGCTTTAAAAAGATATTAGCGTAAGATACGTACGAAATAGGGAAAAATAAGCCTGTTAGTAAAAAACTAATTATTCTTATACGACCGTTATATTCGAATTATTTCCGTCCTTTAAACCATTACCGCCATTAATATTTTGTTACAACCTGGCAAGCTTCGGCCTCAAAAAACGGTCAGACCAGGATCACACGGACCACCTTTCGGGTCACGTGATATGTGCTGAGCAGAAATCTGCTAAATACGAATGATTAGTATTAAGTAACTAGTTAACAAGAATTCGTTAAGCACAGTTAAACAGAGATAAGCAATTATACTAAGAACTAATATATATATGCTTAGTATTTCCATAGTTTAAATAGCTTTAGCTTATAATATAATATCGTTACTTAAGGTATTTTTAAAATTACAAAACATAATACGTTATTATATTTATTATGGAAAATTCTATAATATTTTTGTTAATATAAATTCGTACGATTAAAGTTTAATAAGTAATTAAACCCTTTAGCCGCTATAAGTTACAAATTCTTATTTAATAATACCGTTAAACTTTGAGCAATATCGCGAATATTCTGTTTACCAATAAGCAGCCCGAATAACCCATTTATCAGGTTCCTGATTACTCGGATATTAAAATGGAATCCGAAAA
Organism: Monosporascus cannonballus; assembly: GCA_004154925.1. Taxonomy (NCBI): domain Eukaryota; kingdom Fungi; phylum Ascomycota; class Sordariomycetes; order Xylariales; genus Monosporascus; species Monosporascus cannonballus. The sequence continues at coordinate 114,199 of QJNS01000219.1, forward strand.
GAAAAAGAAAAAATTTCGGTTTTTTCGCAAAAAGGTTTTTTGACGTTTAAATACTATAAACGAACGTGTTTTTCAGCTTAAAAGAAATAATAATAATTTTACGATATCGCTTTAAGCCGCCTATAAAAAACTTAAGGAAAAAAAAGTTTTCGAAACCGGGAAATTTTTTCGAATTAGCCAAATCATTTAGTTAAATTTTATTAAGGAATTAAAAAAGATTTTTAAGTTTTCTAAGCCAAATTTTTTGACGGAATTTCGACTACATTATAATTATTTTTAACTTAATACTAAACATATTTTAGGTATTTTTTCGTTCGATTTATTACGTTTATTATAAGAATTAAGTTCGTAATTAAACGATTTATTAAAAATACAATTATTTAATATAAGCTTGTTATAAAAAGGTACGTTATTTTACCGATCGAAAAACGAAGTTTAAAGATAATACAAATTTAAAATAATTACGAATAATTTAAATAAATATTAACGAAACTTTTCGAAATAATAAACGAAAAAATAAAAGCCAAAATATAAATTTAATAATTACAATAAAAAGCATCCGTATTTAGTTACGACATTACGTTAATTTAATTAAAAATCAGATTAAATTAGGAATAAAGAATATTAATAACTAAGTTTTTTAACGGTTTAAAAAATATAAAAAGAATTTTAAACTTAATCGGCCGAATTATTTATCTGATTATATTATTATGGCAATTAAAATTAACGATCGATAATATAAATAACATGTTAAAAGTAATAAAAAAGATAATAATAAATCCTAATATATAATTAATATTAACGCTTTTTAACGTAATAACATTTCTTACGGCATAGAACCAGGACCTATGGAATTAAAAGTTATTTATAGAAAAAACTGGTGCCAAACCGAATGCTATAATTGCAACAAAATAAGATATAAAGTAGCGTAATATAAAGCACCTAAGAAACCCCGTTAAAACGACTAGAAACTAGTACTTAAGAAACAATTCAAAAGAACTAAAAAAAACGAAAACAAATTTATTAACATAATTTAGCCTAAATATATACCAGATCTCCTATAACGAAAAGTCCAACAGAAAATGCAAAAAACTAGAAAGCTAGCTTAACAAATATCGCGAACCTAACAAAAAGCATTATAAGAATAATTACGTAAATATCAGAATTAAATAAAAACAGTTTATCCCGGAATCCTTAATCGATAAGGAAAAATATATGCTATATATTATTAATAACGAAAATATCCTATTTACAAAAAAGGAAAATAATATATTTACGGACGGATTACTCGCATATATTATAAAAGATCCCACTTTTTAAACCGTACCGAAAATAACAAAAAAGGTAATAATATTTATATTGTTGATTTCTAACCCCAGAAAATATTTAATAATTGGCAGAAATAAAAAGTAAGCTCGAAAAAAAGTAATATCCGCAAAAACCTCTCTTTTGTTATTTCTATTAATATAACCATTAAACGGAAAAAGAATTAATCCAGCGTATAGTAAAGAAATGTTACTAAACAGCTATTATAGATCTCTCATTTCAATTAGTATTTATTATAAACCTTTACGAAAAAAAGTTATTGAGGAACAAATATATTAATTTATAAAGATCTTCAGAACAATAATTAAAATAACGCATAATAAAATGTAATTGCAAATAAAACGAATAATTTATTCGATAAAAAAAACTATAATAAAATTAAAAGTAAATAATATATTTCCAAGGAATACTACGCCTGTAATAACGACAAATATAATAACTTAATACGTTAAATAAAAAAATATAAATAAAATTTAACAAATTCGAACAAAAGTTAAAGAAAGGTTACTTATAGAAAGGTTGCAAAATAACGAAACTTAAAAAAATTAAAAACAACTTTTAAAAACGGCTTTAAACGTAATAATAAAAACCGTTAATAACCTTATTACTTTGGATATACGAATTAAAATATATTAATATACCGTAATGGTAAACTACGGAGCTTTAGGCGAGAATTATATGGTACCAAATATAATTTATAAGTTTAAATTATTATAAAAATATAAATTAAAACTTTATATAATAACGATTCCCGAAAGTTAGAAATTCCCTTACGATAACGAAAAAATCACCTGCGAAATTAATTACTTCGAAATGTTTATCTAAGAACGATACCAAATAATTAATTTCGATATTATTTTATTCCGAAATTACGATATAATCTTAGGATTATTATAAATATATTAATACGGAATCTTGATTAATAAAACGATTACCTAGATGAGGTTTATTTCATACCTTATTAATAAATAAAAATAGAAAATTAAAATCTTAATAGTTAATCGATAATGGCAATAAATATATGTATAAAGATACGATAAAAATCTTATTACCTAAAGGGATAAAATATAAGAAAAAAAGCGGGTATTAAAGACTTAAAAGAATTAATTTTGTATATAATTCTTTCGTTATCGTACACAAATTCTTCACTTTCGATATTTATAACTATATAAGGTTTTAACTTATATTTCGATAATAATTTTACCTTATTAATTATATCCTATATAATATAATTTCCGCCCAAAAATTTACAATTTGTTAATACGGTATATTATTATATTCTAAATAATATATTTAAAATAATATGGTTATTAACGGCTTTGATCGTTACTTTGAAAACTTTTTTTAAAATTTTCTTTAATTTTTCTAAATTTCTTTATTTTACAGCTGTTTTATAAATAACCTTTTTCTTAAATTTGTTTTCGAATTTGTCGAACTTTATCAATATTTCTATATATAATGTATCAAATTATTATATTTATTGTTATTTTGGGCATATTTTTTCTGCGAATTATATTAAATATTTTTAATTTTACTATAATTCCTTTTTTCTATTAAATAAAATATTTTTTTATAAATTCGACCGTATTTTATTAAACGTTGTATTAATTATTATTTTAAATCTTACCTATAAATTAACGTATTTTTTCCTAACGTACCGGATAAACTGACCTGATGAATAAGCCTATCGGATAACTTTTGATATTTTTTAATTATTTAACTTTTATTAATTATATTTAAGTATTAATAATATAGAACTGCTTACAAGACAATAAGAATAAATTTAATTATCTATGCTAAAAAGCTGGACCCGATATTTAGCTATGCGATATTTAATTCGATTTATTAAATAGCCCATTTTATTTTATACTAATAAGATATTAATAAATCCTTTAAAAGCGAAATTATCCGTAATTCGCGAAAATTAACATCAATCGAAAAATAATCGATTATTAATTTAATCTTAAACCTAAATATACGAATGTTTTTTATCCGGCTTTAATATGTTAAAAATATAGCAAATATATTGTTTACTTAATGCGTTACATAACGTGTTGGGGTTAAATAAGCGTCGAATTTTATTAACAGGTAAAGAAATTCAAAATATATTTAAATAGAAAAATCGATTATTATAAGGTGTTATACGGAAATCTAGGAATATTTCCTAAATAATTTAAACTTATTGAAATTATAAATATAAAATACGATATTATAAAAATGATTATGATTTTGATAAAACGGAATTTTTAATAATATTTTTTATAATAATAGACATAATAATTACCAATATTAAAAACCTCAAAAACCTATATAGAGGTACTAACGAATTAAGAAATAAATTATAATTATATAAATTATCAATTCGCAAATTTAAGTATATGTGATTATTTATTATTTTAACCGAGAAAAACTACGTTAATTCTTAATATAAAAGAATTTATTGTTAATCGGTTAAAAATGTATTTAAATAATAATAATTAAATAACGAACGAATTAGGTTTAAAATAAATTTAATATTTCCATAAAATCATTCGAACGTATACGAAAAAAATAGAAACGTTTTTTTTATTTTCGACAGTTACAAAAAGTATTATTCGATAAAATTGGAAATATATTACGCAAATAACGGTATTATTACGTTTTGTATATTTACTTATTTTCTTTCTCGGTTTTAATTTTTCGACGTATGTTATTTTTTTACTTTAAAATATATTTATTCATTTTATATCGAAAATTTAATACGATATTATTATACCTATATTAGGAAAAGAAAATTTTCGCCGGCTTTTATAATACGTTTAAAGCTATTATAACGTTCGAAAATATCAAAACCGTATTTATAAAAACGGGATTTGTTTTATTCGATCTTAATAACGTTTTATTCAATTTGGAAATTCTTCTAGCTATATCTATATTAACCGTATTGTCGCTTACCTCCGCCGGTTCTGTTCTCCCTCCCGTTCTTCCCCTGCGAAAACTCTTAAAAATATCAATAAAATAACAAAATAGGAACATTACTTATAAAAAAGAGAAAAATCAATAGGGTAACTTACTGATAAAAATAGTTAAATCAATTAATTTTTTAACGAAAAATACCTTCACATTACTGCATAAAAACTTTCTTTTAAAAATATATATTTATTTGCTCAAAACGAATTATATCTTTAATAAATATTGGAAAATTAAAAATATATCGTGTTAAAAAAAGAAACTTTTACTATATAAAAAAACAAATTTTTTGTCTAAAAAAAGTTATAATAAAAGAATACAATTAATAACGGCTAAATGTAATTATCGTAAAAAGGTTAAGAAGAAAAAACGGAAATATGACGTTTACCGCAAACTCGAACATAATGCGCGTATTTATAAAAAGAATTATAAATATATTTAACGAAAGAAAATTCGATTAATTAATATTATTTTGATATATTACGGTTAATTAATTTGAATTTATTAACTAAAAATACAAAAAATATCTAGTGAACTTATATTACAAAAACAGGAGTTCCTGTCTCGAGGAAACCAATTTTTAAGGCCTAACGCGGGCCTGTTACGGCTAAACTCCGGACGGAAAGCTTAGCTCTTAAAGTGATCTGATTAATCTGGGTAATCTGGGGACCAAATTATATAAATTTAATACATTTACGATATATTTATTTTAAGAATTAAAATATATAATAAGTTAAACTTTTATATAAATAATATTTACTAATTCCGTTTTTTAATTATCAATTTAAAGTTTTAATTTAAAAATAATTATATTATTTTTTAATTAAGGGAAAAATCTTTAAATTTTTTTAACGAATAAATTATTAAATTAAGTTTTATTTTATTATTACTTATAAATCAAAATTATATTTCGGATATTATATATATTTTTAATTAATTATATAATAAATTCGTTATATTTTAATAATTTTTTAATTAATAATTAAAAAATAATTTACCGCCTTATTAAAATATATATTTTTTTAAATTTAATATAAATAATAATATAAAATAATAGTTAAAAAAATAAATAATATATCCGATTTCTTTTATTAATCAAGAAGGAATTAATAAATAAATTAAATAATTTACCACTTATTAAAGAAATTTTCTAATTAATTCATAATATAATATCTTTTATTACTTAATTTCAAAAAGATTTTTTTAACACTAATAATAACCTTTACCGGCAAGGAAAATAATTAAGATATAAAAAATTAAAATAAATAAGGATAAAGAAAAATACCTAACTGGAAATCAAAAAAAATACTAAAGCGCTTAATTAAAAAAATTTTATTATGGAAAAAAAATTATATTTTCTGGCCCAAAAAATTAAAAACCTAAAAAAGGAAAATATTCGACTCGCTAGAAAAAGGAAACCGGCTTTTCCGCAATTCGGATTACCCAAAAAACGGAATTAAAGAAATAATTTCTAACCGCCTTCGTTTAAAAAAAACGACCATAATAATAAAAAACTTTAATCCTGCTATTATTTGGCGTAAATCAATTACGAAAAGGAATTATGCCGCCTTATAATTATTACGGAATGTTAAATATCAAAAAATTATAAATTAATTCCTTTTAAGCCTTATAATAAATTTACGGATATAAAAAAATTCCTGGTTTAGGCCACATTTTACTTTAAATTCTATAAAAGTTGTTTAACGGAAAATTATTAAAAAGTAATAACTATTTTCTAATTATTTATCGAAAAAATTCTCTTATAATTTAAATTTATTATGAAAAAATATTTACAAAATTATTCCGAAATATTTTCGGACATAATTAATGATATTTTAAGCAAATATAAATATTTCGAAAAAAATACGAACTTTATTTGGGAACCCAAATAAAAAATAATATACGGTTAAGTAATTTTATTTTTTTATTAAACCAAATTAATATCCGAATAAATAATTAAGTTGAATTATTTAATATTTATTTTCAATTTGCCCAAAAATATATTATATTATCTTTATTATAACGGTTTAAAACTTTAAGTTAAAAATAAATTATATATAAACTTTAAAATAAAATTTTTTGCAAAATATATAAATAAGGTTATTCTTGCCGATTAACGTATTTTTAATCGGTACTTAAAGAAAAAAAGAATTAATAAATAAAATAATAATAAAGATTTTAATAGCCGAACTAAAAAGGATAAAGGCAAACCTTAAAAAAAACAAATTCCGTTTCGAAAAAACCTAAGAAAAATAAGTTCAAAATAAAATGTTTTAACTGTGGCAAAAAGGGATATTTCGAAAACGAATATCGTTTTTTTATTAAAAGGAATTTCAAAAAAAGAGAAATTTCTTAATCCCAAAAGAAAATTAAAATAATTAAACAAAAAATAGATAATAAGGTAAATAAAAAGGAAAAAAAAAGTTAATTCAATTTCCTCCTAGCCAAAATTTATTATTGCCATAATTATTTAAATCTAGAACGATATCCCAAAATACGAAAATTATTTTATTTACTAAGATTTTAAAATTAAAATTTACAAATATTACTTAAGATAACCGGTTTTTAAAATAATTATGGAATTAAGATATTAATATTACTTTAATTCCCAAAAGTATAAAATATATATAAAAAACGGTTAATTTCGACTAAATATTAATAATTATAAATAATTATTTTCGAAATTTTGCAAATTTTTATAATATATTATTTACCGGAAAACACCACCGGTAAATTTTTACGACTTACTATATTTTACTGTTTATTACCGCGACAATTATTTCGTCCCTTTTAAAACTAAAAAAAATAATAGTTTTTGACCTAAATAAAACGAAAAAATATTTACCGAATTAAATAACGTATATAAATATATAAAAACCTCCCGATAACCAAAATATCCTAAGTTTTATTACTTATATCCTAATTCAAAACGGAATCGAAAAACTATATCGTAAAAATATTTATGTTATGCTTTAACGTTTTGTATTTAATACGAACTTCTAAATATGAAAATATCTTTTTCGAAAGTACACCTTTCCGACCTTATAATTTAAAAAATACAAAACCAAGAATTGAGCCAGAAAAAAACGATTATTTTCGGATATTAATTAAGCAGAAAAAAATAGTACAAATATATAGATAATTATTATATTAAATATACGGCCAAAAAAAGTCGAAAATAAAAACGTTTTTTCGTAAGTAAATTACGTTAATCAAAAAATAACAAAGGCCTTCGAAAATAAGGTATCGAAAAGCCCTAACATATAAGATCTTATATAAGATAATAAAAGAAATACGCAGCCAGATCCAAATTCTTTTATAATATAAAAACAAAACGTTTAAAGCCATAATCGATTTAAGAACCAAAGGAAATTTCATTTTTCCTTTAATAATAAAAAAATATCAGATTTTTTAGAAATATAAGTTAAAGTTTTACAAGTTACGTACAATAAACGGGAGCTTATCCACATACGAAAACGGACGAATCCTTCGGAAAACTAAAAAACTCCCAATACGAATTCAAAAACACCAAAAATGGATTTCGCTAAATATTGCCGATATTTCCGGACACGATATCATTCTGGGAATACCATGGCTCAAATCCAGCAACCCACATATCAACTGGAAAAACCAAACATTTTTATAGGAACAAAAACGAAAGCCACCCAAAGAAAATAACCAAGAAATCTGCTATATCATCAAGGAAGTCCAAATTACAAACCAATCCTTTACAGTATTACGTAAGTATCGACGGTTCAAGAAATTATTTAAAAATAAGGAAAACCACGAATTACATTCATATAGCTAATAAGATCACAAAATACTCATCAAAAAAAGGTACCATTCTAAAATTTACAAAATCTACCATATAAACCCTAACAAATCGAAAGCCTTATAAAAGAGTACTTAACTTAACCTAAAAAAAATATATCTAACCCTTTAATTCTCCCGCTGGATACCCCGTTTTTATGGTACCAAAAACCAAGGATAAAAAGCAAAAAATTAACGAAAACAGAAATTTAATTTTCAGGAAAGTAATCGATTATAAATAGTTAAATAATATTACGATTAAAAACGGATATCCTTTAACCCTTATAAATACGTTAAAAAAACGTTAACAAAACAAAATAATGTATTGCATTTAATTTCCGAAACGGTTATTACCGTATCAAAATGGCCAAAAGAAAAAAATGGAAAACGGCATTTAGAACAATATATGGATTTTACGAATATAAAGTAATACGTATAGGATTTATTAATGCTCCCACCAGTTTCCAACGCCTAATTATAATTACGCTCAGAAAATTTCTGGACAAGTTTATATTCGTTTATCTCGATAATATTCTTATTTACTCCGAAATTTTAAAAAAGCACAAAAAGCAAATCGCCCAAATGTTCCAAATATTAAACGAAGCGAATATCCGAATCAACCCAGCCAAAGGTATATGGCATACGTAAAAACTAAACTTTCTGGGATCCATTTTTACCCCCGGCCAAATTCAGATTTAACGCTTTAAAATGAAAGCAATTAAGGACTGGCCCATCCCTAACAAAACGACCGTTATAAATATCCGGCAGATTTTAGGATTTACGGATTACGTACGTAACCTAATCAAAGGATATGGAGATATAATTAGACTATTAACGAAATTTACCACCAAGAAATACGTAATGAAAAAGTTTGAATTTCTAGAAAATACAAAAAAAGCGTTCCAAATCTTAAAAAATACGATCATTAATAAACCCATAATAAGATTACCTAATGCCGACAAAAAGAAATGCCTAAAGACGGATATTTCAGATTACGCATTAAGTGCCGTTTTAAAACAATTAAAGGATAACGGTAAATAGTACCCAGTAGCATATTACTTAAAAGCACTCCAAAATACAGAACTTAAATACCCGATATACGATAAGGAACTGTTAGTAATTATTAACGCTTTTAAAAAATAAGAACTTTTTTTTAACGAAACAAAAAAACCCTTCGATATTTATTTTAATCACAAAAACCTTACCCGATTTATAAAAACATAAGAACCAAATAAACAACATAAAACTTAAATAATTTTTCTATCAAGATTCAACTTTAAAATATATTATATCAAAAAAAAAGAAAACATCCAGGTAAATATTCTTAGTCGCAAAAGTAATTACGACTCCAAAATTCTCAAAAAAAGCATATAAATGCTATAGTACAACTAGGATGGCATTATACAATTATGCGAAATTTTAAAAAAACCATCCCCCGAACTTTTAATACGGTTCTGGAATTTTTACGACAAGAAAAAACAAAAAAAATTTAACAACTAAAAGAATAACCAAAAGACCAACTACTGTACCATGGCAAAATTTATATTCCAAAAGATCAACAAAAACAGTTCGTAAAAGAATTTCACGAAAATCCATTATACGGACACCAAGAAATTTTCAAAACTACTCGACGGCTACAAAAGAAATATAACTTCCCTAAGCTACGCCGTATGGTCAAAACAATTATCAAAAACTGCAATATTTACAATAAGGCTAAAGTAATACGCCATAAGCCCTACGGATTATTATAATTTACCGATATTTCTAATAAAATATAAAACACCATAACTTGGAATTTTATCATTAACTTGCCTCCATCTAAAAACCTAATTACTAAAATTAAATACGACGGAATATAGGTAATCGTTAACAAATTCACCAAGTACGGGTATTTTCTACCTTTCAAAGAAAACGCGACAACAGAACAGCTAATATACGCCTTTATTAGATATTACTTAAACAAATACGGAATACCAGAAAAAATTATTTCCAATAGAAATACGTTATTTACTTTTAAATTCGGCACTAATTTCTTTAAACAAATCGGTATTAAGCTTAAATTCTTAATAACGTATTATCCTTAAACCGATAAATAAATAAAATAACTTAATTAAACTTTGGAACAATATTTCCGAAATTATATCAATTACTAATAAGATATTTAAGTAAAGCTTTTATTATTAATATAAATTGCTTACAATACGTTTATTAACGAAAATATGGGCGTATCTCCTTATACGGCTATATACGGGTATAAAGCAAAAACAAAACAACCTAAATAACCGCTTAATAAGGTACTAAAAATTATTACGATTACATTAAAAATAAAGATATTAACGATAAAGATTAAGATAATCCAGATTCGTTTCCAGAATAAATTACGATTCCTTTAATAACAGATAATCTAATATTATAACAAAAAAAATTAAAAGATTAATTTTGACGAACGGAAATAAGGTTTATCTGTTACGCTAAAAACAAAACGTAACTTCGAACATTTTTCAAATTAAAATAAAAAAACCTAGCGGTAAGCTTAATTTTAAAAAACTTGGCACATTCAAAGTCGAAAAAATTATTTCTAAAACCAACTATCGACTATCGTTACTCAAAAACATAAGAATATATCCTATTTTCCATATTTTCTTATTTAAACCAATATCCAAAAACGCCCCATTAAAAACAAACCTAAAATTTAAAAAGGACTTTAACAAATACGAAGTCGAACGAATACTGGATTCCAAAATAATTAAGAACAAAATTTAATACCTAATTAAATAGGAAAAATATTCATATAAAAAATACTTAGGAACCACTTAACCATTTAACGAATACAATAAACCTAATTAAAACGTTTTACCGCCAAAATTCTAACCGATTATCTTTAATATAGCCAAGATTATAGGCAATAACGGTCCCCCGCTTAATTTAAGCCTTCGGCGTTCCAATCAAAGGAAATAAACGCTTTCAAAACGGCATCCATCTTAAAAACAAATTACGCTTGTTTTGTATCCACGCAACGCCGCTTTTTTTCTATCTTTTCTCGTTTTTCCAACTAGTCCAACTTTAAGCTTTCCTTTAATAACTTTACCGCCTTTTTCTTAAGAAAGTCTTATTAAAGGTATAAACGCCTTAGTTTTCCAACAAATTCTTTTAATTTTTTATCCTATTAACGGCGCAATTCGGCTAATTTTTTTTCTACCGCCTTTTATTCCCTTTTTACAACTTTTAAGTACGCCAAAAAACTATTTTCAGTTTTACGTTATTCGCGTAACAGGCGGTTTTACGTTTCGTTTATTTTTTTGCAGCGAATTCATAATTAAAACATTATAAGAAAAACGTTATAAGAAAAACGTTATAAGAAAAACGTTATAAGAAAAACGTTATAAGAAAAACGTTATAAGAAAAACGTTATTAACAAATATAATAATTATAACTTAAATATTCCGGAACGTAAAAATAACTGGTTTCGCTAAAACGAATATAATTCGAATAAAAAAAAGCCTTAATACCAAATTTTTTTAATTAAATTAATACGAATATCGCAAAAGCTGCGTTAATTTAACCGAGATTTTTTTTCTTTTTTTGGATACGACTTATTATAATAAAGTTAATTAGGATATCTTTAACTTTTTTTAACAAAACGAAAATGGCGACTTACGGTTTTTATCTTTAGGACAAAAATCTTTAAAAAGGGGAAATAATATTACAGGAACAGGGGTTCCTATTTTGAGGAAACCAACCTTTAAGGCCTAGCGCAAGCCTGTTACGGCTAAACTCCGGACAGGAAGCTTGGTTCTTAAGGTAATCTGGTTAATCTGGGTAATTTGGGAACCAGATCATATAGATCTAACAAATCCATAACACATTTGCTTTAGGAATTGGAATATATAATAAGTTGGATTTTCATATAAATAACACCTACTAGTTTCGCTTTTTAGCTATTAATCTAAGCTTTTAATCCAAAGGTAATTACATCGTTCTCTAATTAAGGGAAAAATCTTTAAATCTTTTTAACGAATAAACTATTAAATCATTTTTCGCCCTATTATTATCTGCAAATCAAGACCCTATTTCGGATACTGCTTATACCTCCAGTTGGATGTATGACAGGTTCGTTACAACTTATTTATTCGGTAAATCTATCCAAAACATTATATAAGTTTTCGTTCGTTAAAATTTATAATAAATATTAAATAAAATAAAAATTTATCATAACTTTTTAGTAATATTATTATATAATATATTAAATTAACCTTTTATCCGTTTAATAATTATATTACTTATAATAATAAAAAATGTTTTTCTATAAGTATTACTTTTTTTCGAACTAGTTTTTTGTTTCGACCAGCAAATAAGTATTATTTTCTAAGGTTATAAATTATAAATATTAATACTATTACTTATTATTCTTATTACGTCCGGTTCGGTTGAAAAAATCCAATCCCGTATAATATATATAAATAATCCTTCCATAAATATATTATATTCCATTTTTTATAATTAAGGTATTTTTATTATCGCCAATATATAATATATATTTTACCGTATTCATTAAAAATTCTAAAACAAATCTTTTTTATTTATTGCTAACAGTTTCGTAATTATCCTTATAATTCTTTTTATTATAAGCATAATACTTACCAAACCAGCTTTTTAGTTTTTCGTATGTCTTATTAAGCTTTTTGCGATAATAAACTTTATACGTACTTAATCCGAATTATAATAATAAATTTCCTTTCGTTTTTCTGATTTTCTTCGTTTATTTTTCGGATACGGATTTCTCATTATTTTAACGGGGTTTTTTAAACGCCTTATATCATATCGCTTTATGCTTTATTTCATTGCAATTAAAATATTTAATCTGTTTTTAATCCTTTGTTTACATTATGCCTAATTTTATAAATCTTATTTTTATACCATATAAAATATTACCGTATCGAAAAATGCTCATAACAATCGTATATTAAAATTGTTAATATATTTTCTTTTAATATCTTTAATATATTAGGAATATTATCAGCCATTAATCTTAACTGCTATAACGACAAAATCCGATAATTAATTAAGCCGATTAAATTTAAAAAACTTTATATATATATATATTCTTTATGCTATTGAAAAACCTAATTATTAATACTTTTTATTTTTAATCTAATTTGAATATTGCCTAAATAAATGTATTACTGTATTTAGATATTAACAGTTTTTATCATAATTATTGGATTTATATTTCGGCCTTTATTTTTTTATTTATTATTCCGAAAACTTTCGTTAATATTTATTCGAATTATTTATAATCGTTATAAATTTATATTACTCCCGGATTTCATTTTTCGATTAATAATATAATATATTCCCTTGTGGCAAATTCAAATCAAATAATCACATTCCCGGTAAATCGTTTAATTATAAACATAATTTATAGAATTAACTTAATACGCCGAATACGAAAATACCTAAAATAAATTCGACGTTAAATTGAAATAAATATAATTTAATCGAAATTCCATTAAAAGAGTCTGGTTTAAAAGGTTTAAAAACTTCTATTAATTTTTTAATAAAATTTAGCTAAATAATTTTATTCTTTTAAAAAAGCGTTTTAATTTCGGAAACCTTCTTTTTTTTCCGAACTTTTTATGAGCAATTTAAAAGGATGTTATAAAATTATTATTATTTTTTCAAGTTAAAAAATACGTTTATTTATAATATCCGGACATTAAAAAACTTTTTAGCGAAACAAATAAGGCTGTTTCTTTTTTGGGATTTTATTCCAAAATCCGGGTTATTAAGAACTTGGTAAATAAGCTCTTCGGATTATTTGCTGCTAAATATAATGTCGGCGGTATTATTTAAAGTTTAACGATATTATTAAATCAATGTTTATAACGTATAATTACTAAATAATTTAATTAATTAGTAAACCTAAGCCGTACAAGTTTATATTAATAAAAAATATCGTAAGATTTTTAAATAATAAAATATTTAAATTAAATTTTGTAATACTAAAGGCGTTATACTAATAAACGATTAATATTATTAAGTATTGTAATTTGAAGTTATTTAAATTATAAAAAAAATTGCTGTATATATTTTGTTTTAATTTATGAACTTATTATTAATAAGTTAATAATCCGGCTTATTGGCTTATTACTAATATATTGGTGATTCGTCTTATTAATTTATTACTAATAAATTAATAATTTATTACGTAACTTCATTTACTGTTTTTTGGCGTTCCTTATGGAAGACCGTTTTTAATAGCTTTAACCTGTTAAATCGTAACAATTTTTCCATTAATTAAAAAATAATTTCGTTAATTAAAGGCTTAGATTAATAATTAAAGAACTAACATTAACTAAATAATTATTTATAGAAAAACTTGTTTTTTTTATATTTTTCCGTTTTTTAATAAATATATTATACATCTATATAATTAATATAATTTGGTTAAATTATTTAAATTATCTTAATCACTAAGAAAAATTAAAAACCCTTAGCCGAAATTTAGCCGTTACGTATCTGCGTTAGGCGTTGAAATAATTTTCTTGAGGCGAAACTCTTTGTTTTCGTAATATTATTTCTTTTTTCCACAACTTTTTATTTTTAAACATAAAAATAATAAACAATTCTTTTAAAGATATTTTCTTAAAGTTTTTTTTAATTAATTTTATTATGACAAATCACATTCGAAAAACAATTCTTATTTAAATTAACGCGAATCTCGTAATAATCGCATAAATGTATAAAAAGGTTTAGTTTCTAAATTACGTTTTATTCGAATTATATTCGTTTTGGAAAATTGAATTATTCTTTTCGTAATTAACTTTCGAAATTGTTATTACCGTTTCCTTTATAACGTACTAAATATAAACCTTTTAGCGAAAATTAGAAAATTCGTTAATAACGTATGAAAAAATCATTCAAAAATAAAAGAACGTTTTCATAGATTAAAACGCTTTCGACTATGATAAAACAATTTACAAAAACTCTTACGATATTGAAAAAAAAATAAATTAGATTAATTAAAAGAACATAATTAAACGGAAAACGTTATCGAATATAAGCCGAATAAGTATAATATGTAATAATATAAATATTACAACAAAGAGTTTTATTGATTTCGATTAAAACGACATAAAATTAAATTTAAGTAAAATTATTATCGCTTATAACTTTAACCGTATTAACATCAGTTGATTAGAGTTTGGGTGGTAAAATACCTTAATTAAATATATCGCGTTCGTTAAGTAATTAAAAAATTCCTAAATTTCTTTTTAATATAAACACATTTTTTAGTTAATTAAATATTAGATTCTATTTTGAATTATTTCAAAATCCATTATTTTCTCAGTATCGCATTCGCCGTTATCGTGTTTTTTAATTTTAAAAGTTGTTTATACAAAGGCAGTTTTAGCTATTAATTTAAGTTAAGAAATATAAAATATGAAATAGATTCTGATAGTTTTAAATAATAAGAATAAATAATTAATTTTGAAAAAAATCTTATTAACTTTAAATGAGCTAAAATATTTGAAATTTAACTTATTATTAGCTTTTTTAATTTTAATTTATAAGATATTGAACGTATATTTTATTTTTGAAATAATAAATAAATGTTCTATATTTTCGACAAAATCAATCCTTTAATTCTTTAAATATAATACCGAGTTATATTTTGTTAAAGCAATTACAATTTAACTTAAAAACAAATTTATATTATTCCAATTTTTGTCAGTAATATTTTTATTTGTGATACAGTAATAATATATTTAAAAGTCTATTGCCGGTTCTTTATATCGCGCTCCTATATTACCGTATATAAAAATATGTTTATATCTTTATCAATTAACGTATTATAAATAATTTATTTTAATAATAAACGTTTTATTAATTATTTTATTAATAATAAATACAATTTTTAAAATATTATTTTAACCCTTAATTTAGCCGGTTTATTTATTTATCCATTTAAAAATAATACATTATTAAACATTTGAATGTAATATCGAATTATTTAAAGAAATTAATATTATACTTAGATATAAAAAGTATATTTTTATTAAAATCGATTTTTTTACTACCTTATATTTATCGAAATAATTCCGTATAAAAACGTAAACTAGTTATTTTGCGGTTACATTTGTCTTAAAAGGTATAAAATACTTATATTTAATAAATCTATTAATAATTACTTATATTTTATCGTATTCTAGTCTGGTTACAATGTTTTTAAATAAATTTAAGTGAATAATAAAGTCTTAAAATATAATATTTTACATTTTGTGGAAAATATTTATAAGTTATAACAAATTATATAATTTAAAACGGATTGTTTTGGCTTTATTACAAATATTACAATTCGTAATTACTTATTCAATTATTTTTCGCATTTTTAAAAAATTGTATTCTTTTTTTGCAAACGTTTAATAGTTTTAAAAATTTCTTAATGACTATATATCATATTTTCGTAAAATTCCTTAACGAATTTTTCTTATTAACCTTTAGAAACGTAAATTTTGCCTTAGTATAATAACTGGTTTTCGGATTATTTATATACTTATTAAATTTCTTTTCATTTCTCTGCATTATAAGAATTTCGAAATGACGTTAACTATTTAAGAATCGGTTTTTAATACTTTATATAAATAAATAATATTATTTTTTTAATATATTATACTATTTTTATACTTTTTTAAAAACCTTAAAATTATAATATTCTCTATAGTTAAAAATATCTGCCTAAATATTTCCCGTTTTTTTAAAACGATATATTATAAAATTGAATCTCGATAGGAAAATCATTTAAATTTTATATCTTTTATTTAAATTTTATAATTTTATAAATCAAATAAGGTTTTTATAATCAGAATAAATACCGAAAAGTTTCTGAATTCGATTAAAAAAATTTAATTTTTGAAAAAAATTAACGATTATTAATAATTCTGTATTATAAATTATATATTTAAATTTTGCAGTATAAAACCTTTTTAAGTAATATATTATTAACTATATTTTTATTGTCTTTTTATTAGTTTAAAGCAATACTTGAAGCATAAGTTAAAATATTTAATTTTAGTTGTTTTTTGTTAATGTTATATCATCGTTTTATAAGTTTTTCGATAATCTCGTTTTTAAATATTTGGAAAGTTTTTTCATCTTTTTTCAAAAATTCAAATTTTTTAAACGTATTTTTTCGTAATAGGTTTTGTTAATAATTTAATTATATCGCCGTATTCTTTAATTAAATTACGTAAGTAACCTGTAAATTTTAAAATGTGCCAAATATTTATAACGTTTATCTTAGTTAAAATAAGCTAGTTTTTAATTACTTTTAATTTAGAATCTTAAATTTGGATTAAATGGAAAATAAAAGTAAATTCTAAACAATTCAGTTTTTATATATATTATACGCTTTTGGCAAAGTTTATTAAAATATCTATTTCGTCTACGGTGTTAAATATTTAAATTACGTATTTCTTATATTTTTCAAAAACGTTAAAATAAATTAAATTATCGTTAACGTAAATATGTATAATTATATTTTAAAATGTTTGAAGAATAATTATAACTAAATACTAAAAATTTATTAAACGGTTTATAAATTCTTTAAGTATTATTCTATATTCGTAAAATTCGCATATTTTTTTAAATATTATTTTGTGCTTTTTTTAACCATTTTATTTTCGTAATAAGTATTTCGAAAATTAAAAATAATAAATTATTTTGCTTTAGTAACATTTTCCTTTAATATATTTATAAAAATTACAAAACAGTTATTTTTAACTGAAACAATTTTCTATTATTTGTAATCGTTTATTTATCGATAAATAAAGTTTTCGTTTTCGTTAATCATTTATTTACCGTTTTTAACTTTGATATTATAAAAGCGGGGTGTTTAACAAGAAAATCTGAAAGTTAAATATATTTTTCCTTTAAATCCAGTTTTATATGTTTTTACTTAACCTTTATTTTTTATAGATTTATGTAATAGATTTTGTAAGATTTAAGGCAATATTATTTTAATAAGTATCCGATAACCCTATTAATTATAGGGTAATACTGCATAATTTTCTTAATTTGTAAATAACGTGCTAAATTTGCGATTTTTAAACGACATAATAAAATATAATTTAAAATCTGAACTTTTGGAATTAGAAAATAAATTTCGTAATAATCTTTGTATTTTCGTTATTTTATCCGTTTATGAAGTAGTTTATCTTTTTCAATTAATATCGAAATTGTTAAATTTGAATTAGAATATTTCTAGAATAATATTATTTGTAAGATATCCGCGATATCTAGTAAAAACTATTTTTAATACCGTTAAATTTATATTAAAAATTTATCATCTTTTCAAAAACTCGTTCGTTTTCGTATTTGGACGAGTTTTAATTTACCGTACATAGTATATAAAACTTTAATTTATGTTTTTAGGAGATTTCGTATTTTTCTATTACTTTAAAAAATTTAAAATGATTTTTGTTTTCGAATCGATTATAACTTTAACCGTTTTATCTTTATAGTATAAAGAAATTTCGATTTAGCTATGTATTTTCTTTATTACTTTATATAAGATTTTATAAACTTAAGCTTTTCGATACCTTAATTTCCAAAGTTTTTAACGGATTATAATTAACATAATTTAGTTATAAAAAAAGTGTTTATTTTCTGGCTTTTTTTTACATCGTCTTTTATAAAATATTTATTATTATATTTATATTATATTTTCGACCGTATTAATTTTTATAAATAATTATATTTTAATTCCTTTATCGGTTTTATTATTTATACGTTATAAGATTAAAGATATAATTCTTTTTTTAAAGAACTATTTTTATAATTAAGAACTTATAATTGACGTAAAGTAATTAAAAATAGTATATTTATGTTTGTAATATAACTTTTTAATTTTATTGTAACTTGAAATTTGATTAATACAACTTAAAAATTTTGAATTATTAAAAAGTTTCTATATGTCGTCACATATTATTAAACTTAACAAGTATTTTATTGTTTTACCTGGGTTACATGTTAATATTTTTTAGATTTAACATAAATAAGGTGAATATTATAATAATATAAAATATAATATAATATATCGTAAAACTCTATTGGCGTATTTTTAATATATATCGTATATTAAAAGAATTTACAAAATTCGAGAATCATTATTTATAATTATTAATATTTTATCGAAATTAATTATTTTTAATATTAAAATAATAAAAATATTTTAATTTTATATTTATGATACAATTTATATAATATATTACATAGATAAGCTAGATATACTAATAAGTTAAACATGTCTTTTTAATAATTTTATTATTCGACTTTAATTACCTATTTCTTAATAATTACAATGTGGAACGGCTTACACAAAAATCGAAAATAAGCTTAGCTGTTTAGGCTAAGAAAAATAACCGGAAAGTTTGTTATAAAAAGCCTGATTTCATTTATAATATCTTATATTTTACTTTAAAAACGCGATATAACGGTATACGCGCACAAACCAATATTATCCCTTTTTTACAAATATTAATGCCAACCGAAAAAAATCGATAATCGAAAAAGTCTTTAATTTAAATGCACAAATAGTTTTTATCCGGCTTTAATACGTTAGAAATATGGAGGATTTACTACTTACGTAACGCATTACGATACGCGTTGGGGTTAACTAAGTATTTAACTTTATTAAACGGCAAAAAAAAATTTAAAACGCATTTAAATCGACCGATAAATTATGAAAAGTTTTATGCGAAAAGTTAGAAATATTTCGCAAATAGTTTAAATTTATACAAGCCATAATTGCAAATATAATATTGTAAAAAAAGATATTTATAACTTCGACGAAACAGAATTTTTAATCAGGTTTTTTATAATAATAAATATGGTTATTATTAACGTTAACAAAGTTAGAAATATAAATAAATTTAGCAAAGAAATCGGAAATGGTTTAAAATAATTTAAATTATTAATTTTTAAGGTTAGGCTTTACTTTTATTTATTATCTTTATTAGAGAAAATTACCTTTTTTATTAGTCCGTCGATAACTTATTTTTATTCGACTAAAGGTTTACTATAGGCGAAAACTATTAAATAATAAATAAACTGGATTAAAAACGGATTAAATATTTTAATAAAGATATTAAAACGCGTACCAAAAGTTCGAAACGTTTTTTTGTCCTTGACGGTTGCAAAAGTTATTATTTAATCGAATTCGAAAATTATTAATAAATCGAATTCGAAATTTATTACGCAAATAACGATATTATTGCGTTTTATATACCTACCTATTCCTTTTATCGACTTCAACCCTTTAATGTATTTTGTTTTTCCGTATTAAAATGCGCTTATTTGCTATATATCGAAATTCTTATATAATGGTACGTTATTAATATCGCCAAAAAGGATTTTATCGCCAGTTTTTACAATACGTTTAAAGCTATTATAACGATTAACAATATTAAATCCGAATTCGCAAAAACGGGATTTATTTTATTCGATTTTAATTACATTCTTTTTTAATTAGAAATTCTAATAATATTGATATTATTTATTCCATCGTTAACCTTTACTAATTTCGTTATTTCGTTATTTACAATAATTTTTAAAAATATTATTAAAGTTATTAAGCGAAAACGTTATTTATAAAAAAGGTTTAAAAGTTACTAAAATAATTTACTAACAAAATAATTAAATTAAATAACTTTTTAATAAAACTAATTTAATATTTTTATACGAAATTATTTTTCATTAAAAAATAATTAAATTCGTAAAACAAATTAAGTTAATAAAAAATGCCGGAAATTTAAAAATATACGTCTTTAAAAAGAAAAGGTATTAATTATAAAAAAAGTAATAATATATAATTATAATTAATAATAATTATAAAAATCCATATAAAAATAATTATACGAAAAAACGAAAATATGGCGTTTATAACAAAATTAAGCATAATATAAATATATATAAAAAAGCTATATATATATATAATAATAAAAATATATTTAATTTAAATTTATTATTATAAAATATTAAAAAGTATTTAATATATTTATATAATAAATTATATTAAATAATATTTATAAATTTTTTTAAAACAAATATAATAAATAAAATAATTTTCATATTAAAAAATATAATTATAAATTTATATAATTATAATAATAATATATTTTAATTAAAATAATTTAATAAATTAATTTTTTAATATTTTATTATTAATATTTTTTAAATTATTTAATTTATAAATAATATAATATTTTAAAAAAATATTTTTACGAAATATTTATTTTTAAAATATTTATTATTATTATAATTTAAATATTAAATTTTAAATTTATATATTTTTAAAATGTATTTTTAAAATATTTAATATTATTTTATTTATTAATTTATATATAAATATTTATTAATATATTTAATATAAGTTTTTATTTTAAATTTTATAAATTTTATTTTAATTTTATTAAATATAAATTTATTTAATTATAAAATATTTTTTATTAATATTATATATTAAATATATTAAAATATTTTTTATTAATATTATATATTAAATATATTAAATTATATATATAAATTATAAAAATAAATTTAATTTATAAAATAATATTTATAATTTTAAAATAATAATATTATTAATAATATTTTATTATATATATATTTAAATTTATATAAATAATATTATTTAATATAATAAAATTTAAAAATAAAAATTTAATATATAATATAAATATATAAATTTTTATTTTAAATTTTATAAATTTTATTTTAATTTTATTAAATATAAATTAATTTAATTATAAAATATTTTTTATTAATATTATATATTAAATATATTAAATTATATATATAAATTATAAAAATAAATTTAATTTATAAAATAATATTTAT
>QJNS01000220.1:0-133559 GCA_004154925.1 Monosporascus cannonballus
ATCAGAGAGAGAGGGAGGCGGGGGGGGGGAAGAAGACCTATCGAACGACTGCCGAGCCGCCATAGAACGTCAGGGGTCGCACGATCGGCAAACCGCTCTCGAACTTATGTGACAGTTGTGGTGGTCAAATTCCCCACTTACATGCGCCGCATCGCATTGGCTTGGCCCATATTCACATGTCAAACGAGAGACAGAATCGATATCGCTCGCACCCGCAGATTGCGCCTCATTCCAGACCCATAGGTAGCCACCTTAGTACTTGCCGCCAGAGAAGTGCATGGTAGATTCATCTTGTTGCCATCCCGAGGCTATCGTCAGGAGTTCCCTAAATTGACCGCTGATGCAAGCTGTATGCCTCGCCGGATGCTTCTGATAGCAGACGTGGGTTCTGGCGGTCTAATGTGTAAGTGCCAATAGAGTTGCGCCAGTTGGGAAAAGATGCGAAATGGACTGGCTCAGTCGCTCTTCCTGTCCCCCTCGCTGAGGCTAACTCTTCAAGGTAATCGGCCGGTCCCCTTTTTGCGTTTGCAGGGTTTTGGGCTGCATGCAGTCGTCCGCACTGATAAGTCGACCGACAGCTCCGCCGAATAGAAATGGCCCCCAATACGATAACCGTGAGCGCAATTAAGCTTCCGGCCATTAATGCCCTCGCATTTGAATCAACTGTATATAGATAGTCCTTATATTTCGGTGTCCACATTGTTGGGTTCAAGTTCTATCACGTCTCGAGTAAAAGCAGGCGCAATGGCGCACTGTAAGCACAGGCTCAAGGTAAATAGGAGACCACGCTTATCTTGTTCTTCGAGTGATCGGTTGATAGCATGTGACAGGATCACTTCCAGGCGACTTATAAATTTTTCGGCCAAAAGCTGAGGAGCACCGTTGACGCAGCCCTGTCCCTGCCTGCCAATTGAGTTGAGCGACGAGCCCCTCTTATCACCAGACGCTATCACATGTCAAAGTTCAAGCCTACATGACACTTCCATAACCTGCCACAGTATTACGGACACCCAAACAGCCCCCTGCTGGCCAGCTTGGCAACCTACACATGGCCCACTAGAGCTCTGCGAGATCCATTGTAGTATTTTTTAGCGCGCAATACGTAGGTGCTTGGACAGAGGAACGAGGAACTGCCAGGAACCGCGACTGGGCAGATCGACCCCTCGAGCCCCTCTTTTTCTTCAATCATAGGCACCTGGCTCGGTACTTTACATACCTAGTACTATGCGCAATCAAGGAGCCTGGAATGCGCGGGAGAGGCAAAACATGTGTCTGCGAAGATATTGGACTGGATGCCATATGGTAAAAGTTCCTAGGTATATCTTATGACTAATAAAAATCGAAGCTCATATGAAAAAGCACATGATAATCCGGAATCTGCTGTTTGATTATGCTTGAGTAGATACGGTGGCGGCCGCGTAGTCGTTCTGTGTGCTTAAGAGTTATTAGATATTAAAACAACTTGCGCAAACCTGAGCGGCTGAAGCGTGTATAACTCTTTTCTTTTCTTCCAATTACGACATCGACTGTGCCCGTTGATCGCTACTACCACACCCCAACTTTCCTGGATTTATTATCGTTGCATAGGCTAGGTAAGTAGCCTTGAGCTTACCCGGCTCATGATCCCTTTCCCTTCCTTACCTTTCGCGCGTTGTCTTGCAGCTCTAGCCCTTTTTCTTGATCGCCTTTTGCCCTCCTCTATCCCGACCTTTGCTTACCCTCCTCCCTCTCCCTTCCCGTTTTGCCCTCCTCTCCATCTTCCCTGAGACCAGGTCACCGCCATTACGAACACAAGTTTTCTTTGAACAATTCTACTCTGAGACAACGTAAAGTCCTCAGTGTCTACGTTCCCCCGAATCCGAGCTCCTCTCGGGTCAGTAGTGCCGACGCCCCCAAACTGCTTCATGTCTCGTGTACCATGTCGCACTCCAAGCATTCTCTATCGTCAGACTGGCATTTATTCAGTTTCTAGTCACTTACACATCGTATCTACAGCCTGTCATATTTTCCACAATGCCTGAGCAAGTGAACGGAGACGTCCACCCGTCATCAGCAACCCTTTCGGTAAGTTACAAGTATCTCTTAAGCTTGTTCGTCCTTCACCGGCACCGTGACGAGCACATGGGAAACTGACGACTCGCTTGATGATAGCACATGACCGGATACCCCGTCGTGAGCGACGGCCTGTCATACATCAAGCAAAATCCTTATGGCCAGAAGTCGATAGAATTGGGCGACTCGGCGTACCAAGCATTCGCGAAGCCCGTTAGCTCGTATCTGTCCAAGCCGTACCAGTACGTCTCGCCCTACGTCAAGAAGGCCGACACGATCGGCGACCAGGTCCTATCCAAGGTCGACGAGCGACTTCCTGTCCTCAAGAAGCCCACCGGCGAGCTCTGGACTGACGGCAAGAACCTCGTCTTCTTTCCCTTGCGTAAGGGCTTCGAGACCAGGGACCACGTCCTCCAGATCTACAACAGCGAGTACAAGAACGTTGGGGCGGACGGCCTGATGGCGTACGGCAAGGCGATCCTCTCGACTGGCCTGATCGTCTCGCACGAGGCCCTCCACTGGATCGGAGAGTATCTGCGTGCCGGCAAGACCAAGGCGAAAGAGTCTAGCGACGGAGCTGCTCGCCTAGCCAACCCGAACTGATCCTCGTCGAAGGGACTATGTTCTTTACCCAACTCATCCATCTGACACCGGGTTTCTGTTTTCTTCCTCTTCCGTCAATTTACTTTGAACGGTCGGTAGATGTGGCTCCGGCGGCCCGACGAAGTAGAAAGGGCGCCGAGGCGATATTGAATCATCACTCTTCCAGCGCATAGGCATGTATGTCCGTTTCCTGTAATTATCATTGCCAAAGCGGTGGCTTAGCATCTGTGCGATTTGACCATTAAAACGCAGTTCCATCAGATGGCTGGAGTCGGGAATCCTATCGGTTTCCCATGATTTCCTGCCTTCTTGCGCAAAAGAAAAAGGAAAAGTTGGTCGAGATGGATCGTGGGAGGCGTTTGGTCGTTAGAGTTATAAGGGCATATTGTACGGGATAAGTCTGCTTAATGACTGTATACGAGAGTAAATATACTTGCGTACTCCTGTTTTAGGCTTTCCGCCCGGTAACTGCTGAGTCCAAAAGTTAAATGTGCTCTCTTGCGTGTGATCGAGAGCTATGGATGGCTGGGCCTTTCAAGATACAATCAGTGACGCATAAATAGATTATTATTATTACCCCTTTATCAACGGGAGGTAGCTCCACTATGAACGCCTCGGATGCTTCTAATGTTTGTTGGGGAAGCAACTACAAAAAGCGGGAGAACAGAAATCCTGCAGGCAACTATTTGGTTCTGATGTGGTTCGTGGGGCAAAGCGACGATATCTCATGATTATAATGATTGCTTGTCATCCTGGTAATGCCAACCACAGATAGGGTAATACGGTAGTCGCGACTTTGACAGCAGTACGTTCGATGCGGAGCAGAATAGGGGTGACAAGGGTGTGATATACATCTACGAAATGCAGCCAAGGAAAATCTCTTTACGAATTAGCTAAGTTGATGCCTTGACGGTATTCTTGGAAATTGTCTGGTAAATCCTTCCCCTACATCTAGCCTCCGACGTGTCGATCATTCGTATATAGAATTTTTGTGCTCTTCTCTTAACCAAACCAATCCATGTCTTTGTATACCTTCTGTCGAGAAACTTCCTGGCATCGGTCGGCAGAGTCTTGGACATAATTAGATTCTGCTTCGGCTGCTCCTTCACGGGTGAATCTCTGGCTGATTGCCAGGAGCATGGATAAAGTTAGCCTAAAGGGGGAAGGGGCGGCCTGGAGGAAGGTCTCTATATAGGATCATTCCTCTAGGTTAGAACAAGCATGCCAGGCACCAGTAGCTATTTTAGCCTTGTTCATGCACTCCCTTCTTTCACTGGCCAGTCTAACGCCTTAGATTCCCATTTCCAGACATTGATCAGATATCTTATAACAGGAACGAATAATAGCCGTAACCCCAGCCTGGACCGTTGTTATTCATTGCCTAAAGGAAATGTACACATAGGGACACCTTAGGTCTATGGCTCAAAAGGAGTTTAAAACAGTCTTTACACCTTTTATGATAGTGAAGGAAATTCTAAGCAACGCGGACGTTATAACGAACAGCTTCTCGAATCAAGATTCGTTTGGGTGTTAGTACCCATGGCATTCAAGACCCATGAAGATGTGCTTTTCGCTGCCGTCTTGTCCTTGTCTGAGTAGTCTGGAGGGTTTTTCTCCCATATGTGGTACTGTCACCTGGGCGATCCTGCCCGCCGTATACGCTCAGGTTATCTGAAGGGTCTGGATGCCCTCGAGCGAGCCAGTTGATACAATGCCAAGGGTGCATATATGGAAGGTTCTGGGGTGTGGTGAATGTTTATAAAACGAGGCTTGAGGTCCCAGGTCGAGATGGTTCATTTCCAACTTGAGTATATACAATCAATGCAAGTATTGCAGGAGACCACGGTGGCCAATATCCCCCTGTATATGGAGATGTGGTCCCCTTGATATACACCCCTTCACGCCCCGGTTGACCCAAACCCCTTGCCACCCGATATTACTGCTTGCGCCCAGCCCATTTGATTCTTGTTATTTCCTGTCTCTTTAAATGTAGCCATAGCCGTAATATAGCACCAGAGAAAATGACAAGCGAAGAAGGAAGGTGAGGTTTCCTTATAGCCTTATAATAATTATTGGGTTAGCGACTCTGTTTTGTGATTAGTGTCCCCAACTGTAATTTCAGAATGGAATTTAAAACGTGGGTGTATCATCGTACACAGAAAAGAAGCACTGCGGATAATTCCGGAGACGTCTCGTTCCACGTCCCGCACTCCAAGAGTCAGGGCCTACTGAAGTTCTCAACTATATTTCTAGGGAACGGGACAGTTTGATCACGGGAAACATCACCGACAAAATGTTCTTTTGCATTGGGATGTTTGACGTAGCAATAATCACAAGTGTAGTTAACGGCTGTGGAAGAACACCTCCCGGATCTCCAGACGCAAATACCAAGTTGACTCCTGCATCAATAAAATATGAACGCGGTCACGGTCGACCCTTTTCTCGCCCGAGAAAGGATGGACAAAGGCTCGGCCCGCCGTTATGATCGGCAGTGTAGCTTCCTACCCTGTGCATGCATGACGAGCGTGGCATCCAACAAGAGGGCGGCTTGGCTGCAACCCCTGTCACATTCGCAACAGTTATATACAGAAATTCCCCCCTCAAGCCTCATCTACCCAATCTTCTGTCCTCCATAGTTGCCAACGTCAGTAGTAGCTGCCCAATACCGTACCGTTGTTAGGCTTCCGTCTTCGGCCTTTGCTCATTCACGTCCGTTAGCGGCCGTCCCTTGGCGGCCGTTCCCTGGCGTCCGTCCTCCTTTTTGACAAGCTCCGGGCCTATACAAAGCCCTAGGTAGAGATATATACTGAACGGTCACTTTGCAAGACGTTACGGGTCTAATCTGATCTCGTTTTCCTGCCTGGTCTACAGGCGCATGGCCCGCTTTTTGTTCTCAACCCTCGAGGGTTCTAAATTATAAAAATGTTTTCTCGGAAGTTCCGACTTGCGCAGCCGCAGATTGCTCAACAGCCTCGGCTTGCGGCTGCGCATATCGAATCTTTTCACCATGTCCTAAACAGATACAATTCATCATGCCTGCCTGCTTCCTTTCCCTCCTTCACCCCCAAAGGCAAGGTAGGCCTACATAGTGCAGTCCCTTCTCGAAATGCATCACTTCGACATCTGGGGAGGGATTTATCTAGATCCTATTATGTTACCTTCCTCTCCCATTTTCCTCGACGACACTCCGGGGCAGTCGCACACCCACTTTCATTCATACTTGATTCTTTAAAGTTACCTGTCTGGTCAGCTCAGACCTTGGACTCGGATGCTCAGTCACCTACAGCAACCCCACCACCACCACACCCAACGTCGGTGGGCAAAATGGACCAGCAGGCGGAGTCAAGCACGCGGGCTGGGGGTCGCATCGTTATCGACGTCGATGATGACGATGACAGCGGCTCACCTTCTACATTCGACCAGGAGCGGCGGCGGCTCATGGTCAGATTCGAGGAGCTCGGAGCATCACGTCATCGACCTCTCTGGATCCCCGATGAGGGTGACCTAGAGCGTCTGGAGGCGGAGATCGAACGAAAAGTCTATTCAGCCAATGTCATCGATCTGAGCGACGATGACACACCTGCCCCATCCCCGCCCCCCACTAGGAACATACCTAGTTCCACATTATACGCACGGTACTCCTGGAATGGAATGACCATCGAGAAAGGTACCGTAGTCGAGATCGAGAAACTGTACAAGTACAAATTCGGTATTCAATTTTTGAAGGTCCAGCTCATCCGACAGGAAGGTTCGAATGTCATCCTCCAAGGTATCCCTTACGCCAGAGCCCGGGACATGAGAGGCGTGCTTCCTCTGAAGCGAAATGAAGTCGTCGAGATCCTTACAGCTTACGTGAATGATCCCAGAGAGTGGACGGCTCAGGCGGCCATCGAGGTCAACGTGGAGAAGGTTTTGTGTATAAGAGAACTTCAGCTTACCAATACCTTGTACCCGCATGCTCGATTCGATATTCGGAAGTTCACCACCCCAAAGGAAGCCGAGGAGATGGGTATACTTACCTGTCGATGGAGGATGGTCACTTCCTATAAGTCAGCTGTTGTGGAGATGAAAGAGGGGCCATTTTACAGCCGGTCACTGCAGAGATTGATGGCGGACGATGTTGCTGACCCAAGCCTTCGCGTTGCTGATGCGAAGCTACTCAACGCCTGGCGTGGTGGGAAAGTGAGAGGTGGCTCACATATTCCTGGAGCACCATCGGCCCCGGTCGTCAACCTTGACGACAGTGACAGCCCTAGCGCAAGACCCCTGCCGCGAGCTCCTGGCCAGGCATATACTTTTGCTGACGTCTTCTGCGGTGAGCCTTTTCTCAGGTCTTCTTCACGTCACCTTCGAATGGCTTAGTCCCCGGGACACATCTTTGAACTCCTGATTATCTGCTAGTATGCCTTCAGAAGCGCCATTACTAACTCCCCTTTTGGTGAAGGTGCCGGTGGTGTTTCGAGCGGTGCCAGATCTGCAGGGTTCAAACTCAAGATCGCCTGTGACATGGATAAGGGCGCCTGCGAATCTTACCGCAGAAATTTCCCGGCTGCCGACCTCCGAGAGATGGATGTCTTCGACTTCGTAAACTCCAAGGACGTTGGCCGCGTCGACGTTCTGCATCTATCTCCGCCGTGCCAGTTCTGGAGCCCCGCACACACGCGCGAGGGCAAGAACGACGACGAGAACCTTTCTGTGCTGTACGCCACTACGGGGCTGATCGACAAGATCCGCCCGAGGCTGGTTACGGTCGAGCAGACCTTCGGATTACTGCAGGAGCGGTTCGAGGCCTTTTTCAACCTGTTCCTACATAGCTTTACGGGCGTCAACTACTCCGTGTCATACAATATCACGCACCTTAGTAATTTCGGCGTCCCGCAGACCCGGAAGAGACTAACGATGCTCGCGGCCTGTCCCGGCGAGAAGCTGCCGCCATTCCCCAAGGCTACGCACAGCAAAACGCCCTCCGACGGCCTCTTACCATGGGTTACCGTCGAGCAGGCGCTAAAGGACGTAAGGCCCGAATCTGCGCTTCACGACGTTGAAGGAGCCCTGAGGAGGGCCCAACTCAGCGGCGCATTCCCCAAAACTCCCTATAACCCCAACATATTGCTGACTACCATCACAACGAGAGGATCCGATACTTACCATCCCTCTGGCCTCCGCAAGTTTACCTCCGAGGAGTTGCGGGCTTTGATGACCTTCCCACGGCATCACGAATTCGCGCCGCGCTCGATTAAAAGGCAGATCGGGAATGCTTACCCCCCCGTGGCGGTCGCTGCAATGTACAAACATCTGCACAGCTGGCTGTTGAAACGGGACGACATGGCGGAGGCGGTTGTGGGAGACAACAACGTAATCATTCTCGACGACGACGATGTGATGGAAGAGGAGGCCATTGTCGACAAGGACGACGTGATTGCCCTAGATGGCGGGATGGAAAAGGATGTAGACGACGAGGAGGACGACGATGATGACTTGATGGTCATGGAGTGGCGCGAACGTTCCGTCACACTTGGCAGAGAGGAGGATGAATGATACCCGATCGAGCAGCATGTATTGTGCGGATGACCCAGGATGTCGCAAGGAGAGTTTCTGATCTGGATACATTCTTGTGGCTTCAGGGCACATCAGATTTCTGGCTGATCACGAACATGCAGCTCATGGCAAGCTGAGGCTACTGGTTTGTGGATCGCAGGGTTTGAGACGGATGAGGACATAGAGTATGAGGCTGTATGACTCCACCTTACTCTATATAGTATAGTATACCCGTTGTACTCTAGTCGTGGTTTGGGAGAACGGCAAGCCTTTCACTACAAAGAGGGTTGATGGATACGGGCTTGTGACAGGCCGATGGAGTCTGAAGCTGCTCATAATACTACCAAGTTGACTTGCCGCATTGGACGAACCGCCGGCGGACATTGGCGTGCCAGACTTGCCCGAGCTAGAGTTGGTTAATAAAGCCCCGTCAATAAGGGGAGATTATCATATTCTTTCCCCAATGGTTGAGACATCCTCCTTGAGCGTCTGACGTAAATATATATAGTATTGGAAGCCAAGCCATAGACCCCGCTTCCCCGCTCCGCATACCATCAGTTAGACTCGGGGAATAAGTAGCCATACTGCGTTGAGCAAGTTAGATAGCCTAACCAGCATAAAAAGGGGCCGTTTACATATTTGAGGGGCTGGACTTGTGAGCACGCTTTACCTGCCCTTGAACCCGTTAACATAATTCAGCCCAGTCATATTACTGTTTAAATGCATATCTTATCCTGGAACATGCTATATGCGGATTCCAGCAGGATCGCTGTGTGCTCTCTGGGCGGGTACCCGTGTAGCTATGCCATTGGTGGCCTCGGAGACAAGCTCCCCACATCATGGAGCACATCATCGATTGCCAGCGCACCATTCACTAAAGTAGACTGTCGGCACAGCAACCGAGTAAACAACAGTAATATGGGGATGGATTTATATGGGTACCAAGTGATTATCCCCAAATTTCTGAATCGCCTGGTCGCATACCCTCTACCACCCCCCCGTTTGACCTTATTCACATATCAGAAACTGTGCCATCCACACCCCGGGACAACACTGACTCTGACGATTTTGTGGCTTCAACACCTGTAACCCATTGATTGGTGCATCCATATATCTCCCAAGGTTCGTTGTCAGAAGCTGGAGATGAGCGAAACAGAACAGACATCCAGCCCACCAGGTTCGCCTAGTGCGGCGCCGCTTCACCCAATGTCGCCTGACCGCGTCAACCAGCAGCGTGAAGGCGCCTCGTTATTCTCCCCCGGTCCAGAGAACAACAACAACGATGTGCATGATAAGATCCGTCAATTTAATAGCATGGCACACACACACTCTTCAAATACACAGTCGATGTCTAAGCAGCTCGAACGGAAAACCGCAGACGCCGCACTCAAGCGGGCTATGCTAGGGCGGGAGGCAGCAGAGAGCGAGATGCGCCGGTATCGCGACGAAGTGCGCGTATTGCGCAAGCAAATCGAGGAAGGCCGTGAGCGGGAGAGGCGAGTCGGCGAGAGATTGGAGACAGTAATGGTGGGTACAACTTTCTTGAGTAGGTTTCGGCCTTTGTCATATTTGCTGACCACATATATTCTGCAGGAGAACTACGGGAGGGCCAAGGAAACCCACTCGCACACGCAGGCACTGTGGGAGAAGGAGATCCGACGGGCGCGCAAAGAGACGTTTAAGTCACAATCAACGATAGTCAGACTGCAAGAAGAGCTAAAGGCGGCCCGTACCACCATCAAAACCATGGAGGAACTTCAAAACCGGGAAAAGGAACGAAGCAAATCACGAGAGCAGGAAGCCTTTGAAGCGCGCTATCAGCTCGTCGGCGTACAGGAACAGCTAGAGAAGGCTCTCGAGCGCGTCAAGGCGGTGGAACAGGAACGCGACGCCTACAAGACCCTTGCCAAGAACGAAGAAGTCGCCAGGATCGCCGCCGAAGGACGCATACCCCTACCGCCGTCGAAAGACGCAGACGACGAGTTTGCGTCACCCAGGAAAGCACGAGTTTCCCTCGCGACCACCGACATAGTCTCTTCAGCCGCTAGCGAGGCTGAAATCGACGAGTTGACGCGACTATGGCAATGGGAGAAGCAGAGAGCGGACCGCACACAGGAACAGCTAGAATTTCTCCAGGCCGAGTGCGAACTCCGTGTCTGCGCTTGCGCGAAGTCCCAGTCTCGCAAGAGACGGAGCAGCACCCTATTATCGCCACGAAGAGATCGCCCGGCACCCATTCCGATCATCGACCCCGCGGATCGCATTATTCTGGGTCGGAAATCCGAATCCTTGCAACCCCATATACCGGAGCAGGAAGAACCCGTCGCGAGCGATGCGTCGGGCTCAGCAGCGGGAATCCAGGAGGAGCCGAATGAGGAGAGCAAACGCAGAGAGTCGAGGCAGGGTACAATCTTCGTGCCATCCGAGGGTATCTTTCGGACCCTTTCCCAACAGGAGATCCAGGCTGCGGAGAAGTCGGAAGAAGCTACATCCGAGGCGACGAGTCCCGCCGATGTAAAATCGAATCCTTCTCTTTATGCCAGGACCCCGTCTGTCGACCCCCCATCGTTTGCGCTGCTGGCACAAGAACGCACATCGCTTCTTTCGCTTTTAAACGCGCCACATGGGGATGACTCTCAAACACCACTCAACATACCGACGACCTCGGGGGACTCTCGTTCTAGCCATGTGGACGCTCAACAGACCGAGGACGCAAAGGCAGCGGCGAACCCAGATACAGACATAGAGATGACCAACGCGCCGGCCGGCATAGAGTCAGAACAACCACAGCCGGAGAAGCAGGAGCCAAAGCGGAGAATTAGCGACTCGCGCTGCCACACCTGCGCGGAGTTCTACACGGTCACGGAGACGACGTCGGTGCCCCTGCGCGACGATACCAACCACACGCGGCCGCACACCATCGCCGCCATGCCCATGCCCGTGACTAACGGCCTCAGTAACAGCCGGATGCCCTCGTTCGACGTCAACAACCCGGCGTTGACGCCCACCATGACGCGCGAGCAGGCCCTCGCCCAGATCAAGGAGCGCCGCGGCCGCGCCCGCAGCGCCGCCCAGGGCGTCGCCACCCCCCGCAGGCAGATGATCGCCGGTGCCGGCCCGCGGAGGGAGGTCAGCGCCCCCGTGGGACGCGCCGGCACTAGGGGCGGCGCCACCGCTGCCGCCGCTGCTGCTAAGGGCCGCACCTAGGGGTTCGGGCTCGGCGGCAAGGACTGGTTTCGCTTGAAGTGGTGATGGGGCGTGTCAGTTTGGCCGGGGAGTGGCGTTGGTTGGTTTGTCTTCGTGCGTGTCAGATGGAAAAGGGGGTTTCTTGGTGTTTAGTGGGGGAGGGGAGCGGGAGTCTTAGGCTGACTGGCTACACATACCCCTGGAAACTGCGGGCATGGACTGGCTTGCATTTGCATCTGCCCTTTTATGGTCTGGGAAAGGCAAGGAGTGAGGCGTTGGCGGGCCGCCGGCTTGCTTGATCCCCTCCTTTGCTTTTTCCATGCTCTGTTAATTATTGTTTTTGTTATGGTGGATATGATATCCGTGGTTAGGCCGTTCGTGGCTTGCCCTTTTAGAATAATGGCGAAACTATAATTCCCCGGATGATGCTGAGTGCCAGACTCCAGGCAGCGGTAGCGTGCTACATCCAGATAATGCTATGCAGCCCATGGGGGTTTCGTGTTATGCTACCTGGTAGTTCGAATGAGGAACATTGACGGCCCCTTTCTGGCTGGGACAACCAAATTTCACCTTGCTTTACAATACCTATGTCAGTGGTCGCCTTCATTGAAGCACTACGTCGTTCTACCTTTCAGCACAGAGACGCGGACATCAGCACCCGTCGCCACCGAAGAAGACCAACCGGACCGTATGGTAGTCCTACAACTGGACAGCACTTCAAGACCGCTTGGCCCGCTGAACCGATGCTGCTATATGGCAGAACGTTTAGTAGACGTCAAAGAGTCCGTGCGGAGGATCTAACGACCCAACCACTCTATACGGATCGAACTTTCTGTTAAGCGGGGTGAGGAAAATCGGCACGAACCGCGACGCTCTCGAAGAGGACTACTTACAAACGGCATCAGCCTGGCTGCGCCTCTACTCTCGACGGGCTCAACCTGGCCATATTCGCCTAGGACTCTAGTAAGAGAGGCCGAAGTCTAGCGGAAACTAGAGAAGCGCAGCCACGTAGCCTTCCTGGCATTCCCCTCCCCACATACAATAAGCCCCCATATGTATACTAGGTAGAAATGGTCGCGGCGTATTCCAGTTGTTCGCGGGTGCTGGCCCCATTATATCGGGCGCGTCGCGCCGTCATGGGTTTCCGGCGAGGAGCCATACAAATTAGCCGGGTTCCAAGAGTGGCCGTACTAATACGTACGGCCCATATACCTATTGTCTATTACCTTATTTTCCCATTTAGGAAGCCACGTTGAATACAGGAAAAGGTCGACACGATATCCCTTCGTCACTACGTTCGTGCCTCACTTCGCAACGAGGGCATTTTCATCTTTGCTATCTCTGTGACATGAACCACCATTCCGCTGGGGTGTGACAACGACACAGATGCGCTAGGATAGACTGGCTATCGGCAAGAGGATAAGCCATACGGCGGCCCTGTCCCCTTAACTGACCATTTCTTGCTCGACGCCCCTGGGCACTGCTGGTCTCAAAAAGCCGCCAAGTTCAACCCAGAAAACTGCGCCTACTAACTATTTAGCTGTGGGCATCTACAGAATTTCCTGAGCGAACATCGCACCCTAAAATACTAATGGGTACGTATTTCAGCCAAAGGGTCCCGGTGGGACTCACGGCAGCCTGTATGCTCTCCAAAGCTGGTATCGACTTCGTGCTCCTGGAAAGGCGAGATACATGCATGGCCGAGATCGGCGCCAGCCTCATGGTAGGGACGGGCACTACATGCATCCATGACCGACTAGGTTTGCTCCGAGAGACAATGAGACTCCACCGTCCGTTGCATCCGAAACACATACTGACGCACGACGGGCGGTATTACAACACCCAACACACTTTCGGATGGATTGCTGAGAAGCGAGTCCAAACACCCCCGAAGCTCACGCATCGTATTGGCTGTTGGGTGGTGCTTACGAGCGCTGTAGCCATGGTCATAGGCCGTCGGCAATGCATCGGCCTGACTGGGTGAAAACGCTTTACGATAGCCCCTCAGAGAAAGACAAGGCACGGATTCTCGCAGGAAAGGGCGTTTTCGATATCGAGACCCACAAAGGCGGAGTGCTCGTATAATGTACCGGGGTTCGGGACACAATGCGGCGGCTGGCTCTCAAGCAGTCACCCACCGCCAAGGTCGACGAGGAGAGGTCCTTCCTAACGACATATCGGTGTCTGTTCGGAACGACGCCGTTAATGCTCGGCCTGTATCCCGGCGATTGTGGGGGCATCCATACAGACGTTCGTAGGTCGGGACAGGGCGTGGTTCTTCCTCTATGAGGAGCTCGAAAGACCGACTCGAGAACGCCACCGGTATTCCAAGGAAGACGCCGCGCGATACGCCGAACGATGGAACATTCTGGCCATAACAGATAAGCTCAAGGTCAAGGATCTCTATCATGCGGCATTGAAGGGCACCCTCGTGGATCTCCAGGAGGGTCCTCTGGATGTCTTCAGCTGGGACCGACTTGTCCTGGTGGGTGATGCTCTCTGTAACACACGCCCAACGCCGGCAATGGCTTCAACGGTGGCGTTCAGGATTTGGCGAGGCTAGTAACAGGGCTGCATCGACTGTTGCACGGCCATCCCAAGGGTCACGTCGTCGACTGCGATGCCATCAAGGCTGCCTTTGAGGAGTTCCAGAGAGTGCGCGAGAAGGAACTCCATGAGTTGCAACAAAGTTCCGCCACACTGACCCGGTTGCAGGCATGGGCTACCTGGCAGGTCTGGTTGATCGAGAGGTGGATCTTGCCCTCGCTCCGCCTGGACAAAGTTCTTATCTAGGCTCTCGGTACCGCCGCGAATAAGAAGACACACGTGCTACCATTCTTAGAGGACAAAGGGTTGCTCTACGTTAAGGTGCCCTAGTAGAACTACCCGGACGGCATCGAGAAGCCGCCGGCGAAACACAACCGCTTTAATTTGGAAAGACTCTTGGTCGTCATGCTTGTGGCCGCATTCCGGGCTCGGGTTGCCGCGAAGTGCTCCTCTATCGCCGATCGGGATCTCCAGTTACGGGATTCCAGAGCCTGCTCAAAGCGTGCTCTGTGAAATCTCTCGCAATTAGTCAGAAACCCCCTTGATTTCGTAAGTATATAATACTGTAAATCGGCAATAATTGCCATAGCTCAAAGGCTTGAGACTATTGTAGACCAGCTAAAGCCCCGGCTAGGTTAACAATACCCCAGAAGTTCGGCGCCGAAGCAAGGTCGCTCGCCTCGGCTATGACCCTTCTCGGCAGTCATTAAGTTGGGGGACCGTCCGACGTTGTGTATGCTTCCCATGGTGTAACGTGCGTGACCTCGGTTCATTCTACAAGTGCAAGGCCGCCGCCAAGGGCTCGGAAGTCCGAGATTGCAAATCTATCTTTTTTATCTCTGTTCGTCTTTGTAAGCCACGTCTTTGAGTGTGGTCTCTGATTGGGTGGGATGACCGAGCAGCGAGCGTACTTGCCAGGAGCAACAACGGGTAAAACTGACATCACCTGCATTTGGGGATCCATCTCGGCGGCAAGACTAGTTACGGTACCGATTTATAGTACCTAAATTTGAAAACAGAAATAGAACGTGGAACTGCGCGGAGAAAAGAGTATCGTTATTTTAAGAAACACAATTCTATGAGTGCACGTTCGAAACATTGCATCGGAAGTCTGGAGTTATCAGCTAAGAGCAAAAACCCTATCGAAGACAAAGACAAGAGCTCAGCCAACCCATACCTAAGTACTAATCATGTTCGGCCGTCTCCTTCTCACGATCGACGCCGTCGGGCTCATCATCGGGGCTCCCATCGCCGACTATGGCCCGACGCACATGTTCAACCCGCGGTGGCCGCCGCACGCCAAGTAAGTCCCTGCCGACACGCGAAACTACCCTTCTGCCCGTCTTACTTAGACGAAGTTCGCAAAGGGATGGGACATAACCCCGCTCACTTGGGCCGTCCACCCCTAGGTTCCACAACGGCCAGACCATCAACCTGTCCGTAATCCTCGGCCTCGCCACGCTGTACTACACGTGGCGGCGGGCCGCGACGCCGCCGCTGCGGCGCGAGTTCATGAAGGTCGCCGCCTTCGTGGGGTCCATCTACTGGCTTTCCGGCCTCGCCGCCATCCTCTACCCGGGGACCATGGGGCTCGACCCGGAGTTCGGTGGGCCCGCGTTCCCCCAGGCGTGGCTGTTCGCCAGTCTCGCGGTCTGCGGCCTGGTCGGCAGCTACCTTGAAGCTTGATCTGGGGGGTGTGTGTTTATGCGTCTTGGGGTGTTCTGCCTGGATTGCTGAGCGTTCGAGTTCTGCCGGTCTCCTGTCGCGGATGGCTGCAGTTTGGGCGCTCGTGGAAGTTCGAAATTTGAATTGATTGGGATGGCAACTTCGAAAATGGCCTTCTTTGCTGCTGATATTTCTTCTCGGGGGGTGGGCTTCCCATTAGTCCCGCTTCCCCTTGGACGGCAAACTGTGGAACCCCGAACTGGGTACTGGAGGGTGGGTAGGCTAGCCGTATGTGCAATAGGGGAATGCACTCGCCTCTTTATCAGATGTCTGCCAGTAAATAGCACGAAATCGAAGAGCAGCCTTGACATATCGAAAGGATACCTCTGTGAATCAAACGCAAAGGATACGCTGGTAACGCGGTGGAGTTGACTAATATCGTTACCTAGTAGGCTCCGTAGGGGCGCAATCCATTCTCTTTATTATACAGAGAATCAATCTGCAGGCCGTCATGAGATTGGAAACTGGAGGGCGTCCAGGGCGTGAAGCGGAATGTCAGCACCTGAGTGGCGATTAAACCCGCTAGATTTCCAGCATGATTTTGAAAGCACCGAGAAGATTTCATGTTTCACGCTAATCTCTAGTCTCAAACACCATCTTCAAAACGAGACTTGATGCCCATGAAAGTGGGACAGAATAGAAATATACGAGTAGAACCAGCCGGCTGCCGGTCAGTCCAGCTCAGCTAGTCCCTCTCGCAATTCCCGTGCTTTACATGCGTTATAAGCTGCTACGGAAAGGAATGACATGTAGAGTCATGTAGTTGCTATGTTCTAACGTAGAGAGATAAAACTGATCGGTAAGTAGAAGGCTTACTGACGTGACACGATTTCCGGGTGGCTGAATGGATGATAACTCGCCCATCGTCTTATAAAAATAAGGCATGGTTGGTTACCGGTCAAGGGGGGGTGGCAGATAACCGGAGGAGGGGCTGTTGGAGGGGCTCAAGAGCTACATACCCCCTTGTCAGCTAGCGCGATGTCGGCCCAGCACACCTCTCTACCTACTATGTAAACGCCCTGGAGCTGGCTGGAGCTGCCCCGCCCAGCCAAGGCGGCGGCACCTGCAACGTCGAACCACCCCCCGATTGAGTCTTACGACAGTCTCCCGGTGCCGTCCTCCCTTCTACTTTTGCTCGTACGAGCTTCGGTCAATCGCATCGCACATGCGCTGAAGGGGACAAGGGAGGAAACAGCCATGTCTAGAAGGCCGCTAACCCAATTGCTCTGGCTGCGGCCACGGGCTCGATATAATTCCTGCCCATTCCGACGATGCTTCACATCTGGCACGAGATCCTCCAGCACCAGCACCAGTTCCGGTTCCAGTTCCAGTAGGACCAATTTCTC
Source organism: Monosporascus cannonballus (assembly GCA_004154925.1). Lineage (NCBI taxonomy): Eukaryota > Fungi > Ascomycota > Sordariomycetes > Xylariales > Monosporascus > Monosporascus cannonballus. The sequence continues at coordinate 16,998 of QJNS01000220.1, forward strand.
CACGATAGCTGCCGCTGGGATAATATCGACGACTGCCGCAGTCTACACGATGGTGAGTTCTCGGGCAGCCCACAATGTACCGTGTGAAGTTGTTGCATATTGGGGGTTTAGTCGTGGCTGACCTTGTCGTGATCCTCCACCCCGCCCAGGCCGTCCAAGACGCCGTCAAACTCGAGCCGCGGTCGCTCGCGGAGTCGGATGAGCGGACGAAACGCGAACAAGGCATAGACGACCAGTCCCCCATGCGGCTGCGCATGGAGAAGTTTATACGGGAGCAGCAGGAGGCCATCGTGTTCGCGCTAGAGCAGGTCGACGGCAAGCGGTTCCAGCAGGACAAGTGGATGCGGCCCAGCGGCGGCGGCGGGCTGTCGTGCGTGCTGCAGGAGGGCAACGTGTTCGAGAAGGCCGGCGTCAACATCAGCGTCGTGTACGGCACGCTGCCGAAGCCCGCCATCGAGAAGATGCGCGCCGACCACAAGACCATGGCCGCCGAGGACTCGCTCGACTTCTACGCCCTCGGCCTCAGCCTCGTCCTGCACCCCCACAACCCCATGGCGCCCACCGTCCACCTCAACTACCGCTACTTCGAGACCATGCGGCCCGACGGCACCTCACAGGCCTGGTGGTTCGGCGGCGGCAGCGACTTGACCCCGAGCTACCTGTTCGACGAGGACGCCGTGCACTTCCACAAGACCCTCAAGGAGGCCTGCGACAAGCACGACAAGAGCTACTACCCCCGCTTCAAGAAGTGGTGCGACGAGTACTTCAACAACAAGCACCGGGGCGAGGCCCGGGGCGTCGGCGGCATCTTCTTCGACGACCTCGACGCGAGCGAGTCCGACGCCGAGAACAGCTTCGCCTTCGTCCAGGACTGCCTCAAGAGCTTCCTGCCGTCCTACCTGCCCATCATCGAGAAGAGGAAGGACATGCCCTTCACCGAGAAGGAGAAGGCGTGGCAGCAGGTGCGGAGGGGCAGGTACGTCGAGTTCAACCTCGTGCACGACCGGGGAACCGCGTTCGGCCTCAACGTCCCCGGCTCGAGGGTCGAGAGCATCCTGATGAGCCTGCCCCTGACGGCCTCGTGGCGGTACATGTACGAGCCGGAACCGAAGAGTCGCGAACAGAGGCTCCTGGAGGTGCTACGGAATCCCAAAGAATGGGTATGAGAGCTGTTTGAGATTGTATAGTCGCATTTGTATCATATGGAATAGGAGTCCAGGCAAAAAGCATCTGGGTAGAAGATGTTAAAAGCATTTGTCACATAGATGAAAATCAAATCATTGCGATATAGATCTCTACCGCCGGACCAGGGTTTGGCATGTTTCCATGTGGCGTGCATCTCCTTGGCCTAACATTGTACCCAGGACCAGTTATTTTTCTATTCGTTCAATTTACAAGACGATTATCCATCTCACCTGGTACCAACCAACAACGGCGGGAGTATCGATTGTATCTAATAGGCAGGTTCCTTTATTCTTAACATTTACAGCCTACCAGGTTCACGTAACATCTTCCACCCACCAAAAGGTCTCCGAGGCTCAGAGCAAAGACACAAAGGGGAATAGCAGAAATAAGAGGGAAAAGGAGAGGTAAAAAGGAATCATCAACAAATTATATGGGAAATCAAAAAGTAAAAGTTTGATACGTATGTGATTCGCAGGCAGGCCTCCGTAGGGGAATGTCTATAACTAAAACAGGGGTAAAGTTAATAGACTAGCCCCGCCGTCCAGATCAGCCCAGACCCCAGGTGTTCGGCTCCCGCCCAGACTGGACCCTGGATTCTTAATGTTAGGGCAGACAACCAGTTCCCGCATAAAATTTTCACCCACAAATTCTCGGTCGCTGACAATGGATCTCAACACATAATTCATTGCTACTTACTCGGTCATCGATCATCAGGGGCTTGTGGTTTAGTGGTATAATACTCCCTTAGCACTTCTCATAAGAAGATGAAGAAAAAAAACTTGGGAGTGGTCCGGGGTTCGATTCCCCGCGAGTCCATCAATTGGAGGTTAAAGTCCTTCGTTATCCCTTCCCTCTCTTTTTACTTGTTCATTCGTCTTCCTATCTATGCCTGCCGCTTAGTTAATTAAGCTTTGTTCAATCTCCAGTATTATCAAGTCATGGAGCTTTGTTTCTCTTCTTATTGCATACAATCCCTGACGAATGAACCCAACTCTACATGTGGCCCTGCTTCGCTTCAGTAAGGAACCGGCACGCCATCCAAGCAAGAAGTGGCAGTTGCTGCTGGTATATGAGGGAGACATTGTGGGCGTAGCGACCTGAGTAGATCGATGGATAGTACTGTATGGGAGTCGTTGCATTCTCATTCGGAAGAAGGCTCGTCACAGGTGGCTTTCCCACAGCAGAGGATACGGTAGTGCGCATATAACTACCTCACCCTATCTCAACAGGTGAACCAACAGCGCCCGTTACCGAGTGAAACACATCACCTTCCGCTGCCTGTATCTCGCTCCCGTCTAGCCAGGAGTTCCGCAGGTATCGGGGTCGACGCGGGCCGATGGGAAAGCGACTTCTCTTCCGTCTTAAATAGGCGAAGGCCACCTCAAGGCCGAAAAAGATAATGCCCGCAGCAACGCTAATGCCAGAAAGTTCCCCCTATGGAGAGTCCTAAACAGGCGGAGTGGATGGTGCAACGGTCGGCCACGCGCTGGGGTTCGCTAGATTACCGCTACTGGTGCCGCTACGGGAGAGGCGATGAATGACCCGGCTGTCCCTTAGGCTGACGAGTTCGGCACAGTCGGTCTTTCGTTCCGTGCTCGACTATTAAGGATCCTCGTACAAGCTTTTGGCGAAGGAAACATGTTGCCACCCGTTGACCTGGCCGAGGGTAGTTTCTCAGGGACCTGATTAATGAATCCGATAGGAGCCCAGTGGGCTCCTCATAACCCCGTTCTGATGTTTGCTACAGTTAGACAATCCCCTCCGGTTCGCGCCAAGAAGTCTTGATATCTAATGCACGCGGGCTATTTGTGTAGTGAATCACCCCTTTACCACCTGTTAAGCCAGTCTGTTTAGGTCCGAGGAAGGGCCACCGCATGATGACTGCCGGCGCTCGGCGACCGCAGCGGACGCCGCGGGAGTGGTCGTGGTGCCGTGGCCGCCGTTGGACATGGCGATAACCGCGGCCTCCTGTCCTAGCCCTTCTTAAACCTTGCTTGATACCAAATTACGAAGCTTGTTTTTCTATGCGCCTGGTGATAAACATGAGACTCGAGGGCCCGAGGACGTAAGGTCGTTGTCACGAGTTGTTTTAATCGGACTCAGAAAGCTATGCTCGACCCGGATATTGGGGCAAGTCCAGCTGACCGCTGACTCTAGGCAGAGGCGTGGGATATAATCGCCAGCAGTGCTACTATAGTTCTTAGATAAATATTGCTTACGGATGAGTCGAGAGATTGCCTCTTTACGCGTGTCGCAGGTTTCCCTGAGACGTAGGCCATAGTAGACAGCTCCACTAGGACCTCTTGTCATGGCTGTCATTCTTAGAGACAATGGAAGGATGCATGCGAAGATGCAGTACAATCACGCTCGACGACATCTAATTCGCTCCCAATTAAGGCCGGGAAGGTTTTGTTATTAATGTTTGTTTCTTCCCGCTTAAAGAACACGAGAAGGGGTGGGGGAGGCCATGTGCGAGAATTCCGGAACCTTACCGTTGATTCGCTCCAATTGGCGCCAATTGGCGATTCGCTTTTGCCACTGCAGCCCTACAGTGGAGACCCGGCAGCCGGGATCCAGGAGTCGTGGCTATCGGGCTCCCACCAAACGACAGTATCCGAAAAAAAAAAAGTTCTGCTTTGCCTATGAAACGAAATAACCGCACATTCCTTTCATCAAACAACAGCCCGGTTAGCTCAAGTAAGAATTCTCTCATTTGCTCTGCATTATTCCCTTACTAACTAGCAAATAGTCGGTAGAGCGTGAGACTCTTAATCTCAAGGTTGCGGGTTCGACCCCCGCATCGGGCTCAATTCCCGATGCACCTCTTCAAAAAGAGGTACCTCGAATCTCCTCTTCTTTTTCTTTTTTATATATATTTATATATAAATACATATATATATATTCTTCTGGAGCCAGCGGGCATAAGGTTCATCATGGTCGAAGCTTGTCGGCAACTGCGCATCAGTCGGCTTTAGAGCGAGGTTCTATGGGACTGAGGTACAATCCATCCTAACCGTGAAAACCATGGATCAGTCATCGTGTTCGAAGATACCGAGTATAGTATCTATCGTGCAAATTATATCGTGTAATGGTTTTCTGTGTATTTGGCTCAGCCTGGAAAATATGGCTTGAACCCAAATGTATCTTGCATATATATTCTTCTGCTCTATTCTTGTCTCCTCCTGGTCGGCTTTCCCTCACGGACCTCCTTAAGTTTGCACACCGTCTGTAGCGTCTTTTGGGTGTCTTCTTTCGCCCCTATCGTTTTCCCTGTCCATGTCGCGTCATGCCCTATCTCACATGGCCGAAGGGAGGGACTGTTTCCGGACACAAATATAACTCACTGCTTAGAAGATGTAATGTCTGTCCCAGAATACAATGTGACACGAGCATCCCGGAGGTCTCTTCTCTTCCGCATTGTAGCTGTCTTGCCTTGTTAATCCGGGGATATATCGGGCTTGATACCACTGTCTATATGGATCTACTACACCTTGCATATACATGTTACCCCACGAGTTCGTCGTCTTGCCCCTTCTGGGTCGGTTTCTGCCGTAGTCTATGTACGGTCTCATTTATGGACTTGCGATCTGCATAATAAACCATGCGTACTGATCGACTTCGAGATCAGCCATGCGGACGCCCTAACCGGCCCCGCCTGCCTGCAAAAGGAGAGCCATTCTGTCAACCTGCACCGTACAGCGGGTCTTACTTCGCGTTCATGCAAATCAGGCAGGCGGGTGAAGGGTGTCCATCGCATATCATTATGCGAAGTATCTATCATCGTCTAACGCCAGGAATGTCGCAACTTTTACTGTCAAGGCTCCTAGACGCCTAGCAAGCACCTTAATCTCATAACGTCGTATTGTCATTGCACTGCCCATATCGGACATTCGCATCACACCCGATCCCAGCACGAAACCAGAAAACGTCTCTGCTAGTCCCAAGACCGAGCACCAGATCAGCGCTTCCATAAAATTAAAATGCATGCTTTTATCTATATACAAGAGCCAGTCCATCTATACTCTATCCAGAAGGTGCACCGACGAACAACTCAGGAGGACTCGAGGTGATCCGACTGGTCGCTATCCTTGGCGCCGCGGTCGAACTCCTGGGGCATGCCGACGGGCCGCCTCTTGGCGTATTGCACGGTGGCCCAGACGGACGGCGAGTCCTTGAACATGAGGTCGATGTCCTCGAGGTTGCGGCCCATCGTCTCGGGGAACAGGAAGTGCACCGACACGGGGATGCAGGCCGCGATGACGGCGAAGACGATGTAGTACTGATAGCCTATGTTGTTAATCGCCACGGGGGTCACCATGGCCACGACAAAGTTCCTATTGGGAGAGGTTACGTGTCAGCTGCCATAGTCTCCAGGGAAAGGGGTAGGTGAAAGAAGAATGCGCGATGGACTGTTGAGAAGGGCGGCCATTCACAGAGAACTTACCATAACCAGTGGTTGGCGGTCGAGATGGACGACATGGCCATGCGCAGGCGCAGGGGCGCGACCTCGGTGCAGTACAGGAAGTTGGCGCCGAGGAAGCCGATGGGCACGAAGGTGTTGTAGAGGTAGATGAAGCAGCCGGCGGCGACCTGGGCGGCGTGGTTGTCGCGGGGGAACGAGGTGGCGACGGCGAGCGCGACCATGCAGCAGGCCATGCCGACGCCGCTGAGGATAAAGACGAAGCGGCGGCCGAAGCGCTCGATGGTGAGGAAGGCGATGAAGGAGGCCAGGAACTTCCAGGTCAGCGCGCCACCCGACAGCGTGCGCGACAGGAACGCGTCCATGCCGAGGTTCTGCTGGAACAGAATCGTCGCGTACACGCTGATGAGGTTGCTGCCGGACATCTGCTGGTAGAACTGCAGCAGGATGCAGAGCCCGAACCGGTACGCCAGCTTGTCCTCGCCCATCTTCAGAATATCCGACAGCTTGGCGGCGTTGTGGCTCGTCTCCTCGAGCGAGACCTCGATGCCGGCCACCTCGGACTGGACCTCGAGCGAGTCCACGGGCAGGCCCCGGAGGGCGGCGAGCGCCGCCGCGGCCTCCTCCTTGCGGTTCTTGAGGACCAGCCAGCGGGGCGACTCGGGGAAGAAGTAGGTCGAGGCCATTAGGACGACGGAGAAGAAGCAGGCGATGGCGATGGGCGGGCGCCACGTCGCGGGGCCCTCGGGCAGGGTGAAGAACCCGAGGTTGATCCACGACTCGAGGACGTACCCGAGGCAGATGAACAGACCGGCGAGGACGACCTGCTGGCCGCGGTTCTTGGCGCCGGCCGTCTCGCTTTGCCACACAGGCACGATGGAGCTCAGCATGCCGACGCCCACGCCGATAATGACACGCCCCACGATCAGCTGTGCAAAGTTCCAGGACAGGCACTCGAGGATCTCGCCGATAAGCGTGAGAACCGCGGCTCCGAAGATGCAGTTCCGGCGGCCGAACTTATCGCCCGTGTAGGAGCACGAGAGGGCGCCGATCAGGGCGCCGATGACGAACGTGGCTACGGTGAAGCCCTGCAGCGTCGACTTCCGCGCCTTCTCATCGCCCGTCGTGTTGACGGTGTTGATCTGCGGGAAGGTCCGGACCCAGTCCTCCTCCGTTAGGAGACCGCCCAGGCCGGCCTGGTTGTATCCGAAGAGGATGAACGAGGGCGCGACGATGAGCGCGATCTGGAGGCGGCTGAGGGCGCTGCCGGTAAGCCCGAAGTGGCGCGTCGTGCTGGTACCCATTGTGTCGACGTCCGTATGGTCACCGATGAGAAAGAGTAACAGGAGAGGGTGAAGGGGGAGACGGAAGGAGGAGAGATGGGCAGGAACGTGTCGAGAATGAGGCTCCTTTTATCGCATTCTCCTCCGCGGCGAACTCCCCCTCACTCTATCCACTCATGGCTCCATTATGGGTCTTCCCATTATTCAGCCGTGAGGAGCCCCGTGGGACAATGGGGAAGACGGCTCGGTTGGTGAGGTGCTGGACTAGAACGCTGCACCCGTCAGCAGCTCGCGGCCGATGAGATTGAGGAGTGGCCCTCGATGCGGACGGCTAACACCGAAACCTGCCTAGATGATCAGCGCTTTACGTCCCGCGTTCTGTAAAGAATTTCTCGTCACATCTTCCCCTAGCAGAGCTCCGCTTCGCCGTGCTAGCCGGAAGTCTCCGGCCCTTTTTCGGCGTGTCTACAGAGCAAACGGGGCGGGAACTTCGCCTACAACCTCGGCAACAGCCAGGTGAGCGAGTGGATGGATTTTGTTGGTGAATGTCCCATATTCTCCTTGTTTAATTGATAAAAAACGACTGCTGCCAAATCGCTGCGAGGTCAAAAGCAGTCAAAATGCCGTCGTTCGCCGTGTTCACCGTATATACCGCACGCACTTTCAGTTGTCGAATAGTGGTTTGGGGCTGTCGGAAACAAGCTCATCCAAGAGACGCGGCCAAGCCGGGAGGCTCTTTCAAGCTTCCTTACTGTCTTGGAGCCTCCTTGGCGCTATATCGAAACCGGTAGTTGCTGCGGCGGCTACCTGGCTAGGTAAGCGCTAAGAACGTTCCACCGCTCTTCGATCCACAGGCATACAGTTCGTGTATCTAGCTTGAGATACGGCGCCGATATCTCCCGTACACAATGTGAAACCATGGAGCGAATGCTGACAGTAGTTCCGAAGGTCCCGATGCATTCACCGCTATCATTGCTCAACAGGAAACTAACACTAGGAACACAAACCGCTGGGCTCTACACTATTGATTAGGCAGATTCAGTTCACGTCGACGACGACTAGCGAAACTGAACAATCCCTGGTAGCTTGGAAGAAGTCCAGACCCGTAGGCTACTAAATACTGTCCGAAGAATCGTGTTGATGGCCAATGGCATCAAGATGGTTAAGTGGGGGGTCCTCGAAAATCGTCGTACACCGATTCCCCCGAAACAAGGGTCCCTCGAAACAAGGGTCCCTCGAAACAAGGGTCCCCGAAACAAGGGTCCCCGCAACAAGGGTCCCCGCAACTACTCTCCTCCTTTCTTTTCCTTTCGACTTACGCCGCGGTCAACTCCTCGATTCTCCTTTCGAGTTCGGGGACCTGCCTCAGCAGGACGTCCAGCTCTTCTTTCTCGTCCTCAAGTTGTAATCGCTTCCCCGCGTCCAACTTGGTGAAGACGTAGTGCCCCTGACCGTCGAACTGCAATATCCTGCTGTGGTACTTCCACAGGCTGCGTCGGTGGCTGACGGTCATCAGCGTGATACCGAGCGCTTTCGCGTTCTCGTACATGACCTTCTCTGTCTCGAGGGTGACGCTGCTCGTGCATTCGTCCAGGATGGCATATCGTGGCTTGTGATAGAAGAGGCGGGCCATCGCGACCCGCTGTTGCAGCCCCCCAGAAAGCACGTCGCGCCACTCGGCTTCGGCGTCCCAGCCCTCCGGATACAGGTCGACCAAATGCTCGAGCGAAAGGATCCTAAGGATGTCGAGAAGCTCGGTATCCGTTACACCGCGTGCACGTACGGTTCGGAGACTATCGGGATATGTGATCTGCTGGCGGAGGCTACCCCTTGATAAGTATGGCCGTTGCGGTACGTAGAAGATCTCGTGGAAGGGCGGTTTGTAGACAGTGCCGCCGTATACGGGCCACAGCCCACCTAGAATCCGGAAGAGGCTGGATTTCCCGCAACCATTGGGGCCAACGACGAGTAGGTGGTCGCCCTGCTTAAGGGAAAAGGATAATGCTCTGACCAAAACATCACCATTCGGAGAGATGATGGGGACATCTATGAACTCGATGTTCTTGCTCTCGATGACTTTTCCTCTGCCTTTCAGCACCGCCTCGTTGTCTTCCGTACCAGAACTGGAGACCAGCTTCTTCTCAAAGTGGCCAGCCTGAATATCATTCATGACTTCAAGTAGTGAAGCGACTCTGGAGGTGTAGCCGGCCAACTCCATAATTTCGCGGTAAGAGAACATGACGCGGCCGAACGCGTCCGAAGCGCTTAGCAACATACGCCTGTTGGTGACGAAGGTTTCCGTCCGGTCGCCCATGTTCGCCACCGTTCCTCCGAGCTGTCCTGGTAGTTTGAAGAAGACCGGCACGGCACAAAGCATGAGCCCCAAGGCGCCCCAGAAATACTTGATGACGAAGTCTTCCATGACACCGTGGTAAAATCGCCGGCGGAGGATGTAGTTCACATGCTTGATAAGGGTGAAGTAACCTTTGTCAAGTGAATTCTTCTCGGCCTCGTGCCCATGATATAGCGCGACCTCTTCGCTGTGGTCGATAAGTCGCGAATGCTGAAACCTGAACTCTCCCTCTAGTCGAGCTTCGTCTGCAACATATCTGCCGAAGGGCGGCGTAAGAGCCCGCATCACGTTGGCTGATAACTGGACGAGTAACGTCATGAGCATGACTCCTTCACCACCCACGCTTTTTGACAATGACCAGGTATATATAGTCTAAGCATAATTAGCACATGTCGAGGGCTCACGCGTTATGTAGAAATGCTTACCATGTCTAGCATTGGCTTGGCCAAATTGCTGTACAGCTCGGCTAGACTGTTTGAGAACTTGGCGACATCAACCGCAATTAGCTGATCCGGGTTCTTGATCCTGTCATCGAGGGCTGAAAGCCCATAGAAAGTGAGGTTCGAGAGATATTTGTCGTGTATATATTGGGTCAAGCGTGACCGGTACTTCAATGACAGCTCGGCTTGGTGGTATGACAACTAATTGGGGGTTACCCATCAGCTACTGGAGGTCTCGCGGTTCTTACTGTTAGGAATGCTTACCATGGAATTTGTAAAAGTCGCAGGGACAGCGATCAACATCCACCAGACTATTCTCTTGAGGAACTCTTTTCCGTGGCCCTTGACAAGGGCCTTCACTATGGCACCGTCCATCTCGGCTACCCGCAAGCTGATGAGCGTCCGTATGACTAAGAAGAAGCTGTGGCTAACCAGCAAGCGGGCCTCCGGACTCCGCCAGCCAGGAATGACGATATTGAGCAGCTTCAACAACGACCTGAAGAACTCCCTATTCAACTCGACTTTCTTCTTGGCGGAAACGTCGGACCCGTCGCTAGAGGTGGTCCCGGACTTGCGCTTGGCTGCCTCGCGCGCGGATGCGGCCTTCTGCTCGGAGATGGCATTGCGAATGCGATTGACGAGAGTAACTAAGAGAGCGAGGTAGACAGCGCGGGAGATTCGAGTCCGGTTCGAGACATAGAGCTTTGTCAGGTATGCAACGGTGCTCTTGATGGATCGGTCGGGCAAAACGAGTTTCGACTGCGCCGCCATGCTTGCAACCTAGAAGGTAAAGGACACGTCGAGATATAGGTTGCTCTTGAATGGGCTATCGGTGTATATATGTATATATATATATATATATATATACATACATATATATATATTCCAGGTCGAGAAACGGTCAGAAATGCCGACCGTCACTGCCAGACCGGGGGGATAGACTCAAGAGATAGCCTGGCCCATCAAGCTAATTGAAAGAATGCAAGAGGAAGCGTACAGCTCAAGGTGATACGAATACCATTGAATGACGAACTTAGGATTTCCTCACATGGCTTCGGATGCGGTCGGCCCATGTATGGTGTTTGGCGCTGGGACAATTAATTGTTGTCGGATACTGGAGCGAGTTACGCAGATGAGAGACACGAGGAGCGGGAGCGCGGGCGCATTTCATTGTTCCCTCGGCGCGTTGTAACCAATGCAGGCAAGTTCAATGCAGGTGACGCAGGTTCCCCCCCGTGGCATGTGATTCCCCTACTGTGATAGGCTGTAATAGGCAGGTAAGTAAGTACCAGTACGGGGAATTGTGGCTGTCAATTGCATGTATCCGCTCCCAGTTGTGGCTTGTTGTGGCTCGATAGTGGGGGGGGGGCTCTTTGGGGTAATAGACCGTGCTCTCCGATTCGGTAATACCTAACCGTCACTAGCCTCAACGGTGGCGTCCGTTCCCCTCCAGCGGATTTTCGGGCGCCTTGCAAATAAATCTCCAAACAGAATCCAAATTTTCGAGTTTGCCTTTCTGCCCCGCATAAGACGCCGCAGATAAAACTCATCTCTGCTTCTCTCGTTCCAAACCGAACCCGTGCACTCACCAAATCCGATCCCAGTTTTTGCTGGAATCATGGCCGAAGAAGAAATCGCCGTCTACGACGAGGTGGAAATCGAAGATATGGACTTCGATGAGACCCTCCAAATCTACGAATACCCGTGCCCATGTGGCGATAAGTTCCAGATTGCGCTTGCCGACCTGCAGGACGAGTCCAACGACATCGCTGTCTGTCCGAGCTGTAGTCTTATGATACGGGTGATCTATGACCAGGTGCGTTCGGGAAAGCAACGTGCGCGCGTAAAGCGAACAATCTAATCCTTTATACAAATAGGAGAACCTCTGGAAGCCCAAAGCCGAAGCCGAAGCTCCTATTCCCGCACCTGCAGAACAGCAGGTCCCCGTCGCAGCCTAATGATTTACCGATATGGGCGACACGAGTTCCGACCGATGGCCGCACATTATTGCAGCACTGACGGGTAGGACCCATCCCCAGGTGAAGTCGTGGCGCGATTCTACTATCAAGGTGCCGGGATGATCCTAAGGCAACCGCCGATAACATAGCCGTTCCAATTGCTTGGAGTGTGCGTTCGGCCAGAAAATGGTAGATACGAAACTACGCCTATATGGATGTTGGTCGGCTCTTCCAGGCTCGACCGAGAATAAACGTAGCGAACAATCCAATACCGGGTCGGGTATCGTTCGAAAATGCTATATCATTGAGCGACAACTGGGGTATATCAAATTTGCAAATGCATTCATTCCCACGCCGGCACTTATCAAGCGCAACCCAAAAAGGAACCAAATGCTTTTGGACATGTTCGCCAAAACCAATAGTACTCCCAAACTCCGCGCAATGCCCGTCAGTCGAAATTCATAACAAAAGGATTCCCGCAGCAGAGAATACGATTAAACCCATCAGCGAAGCTTCCAGCGCGGGTTTATTTTCTGCTGCAGCGGTCGCCAACCTCCTCGGGCTTCGGATCGTATCAACGCTGACGGATTTTGGCGTTATCCAAGTGGCTAGGTGCAACTCTAATTAGTTATCTACCGTTCTCGGGGAGGAATCGCATCTAATGCTTACCGAGTGGACTTTCCAGTCCCGCAGATATTATGGACGAGGTTTGGGAAGAACTTTGCTGTTGCGCAGCAAACGCAGCTAGCATCATAATGGCCGCAATGAAGGCTGTCAGTCGCATTCTGAAAGCGAGTGGGCCCTGACAAGAGTACGTGGGCTGCGTCGTCCAGCTGTTATAACCCAGCGAAGGGAAACCAACAAGATGTTGATAAGGTGATTTTTATTTGGAAATGCGGCAAGCGGATCAAGCGAGCGAGGTAGAGTTGTCCAACACCAGCAACATTGAATAGCTAGCGAATGAGGGGACAAAATAGTCCGCATGTATGTGTATCGATTGAATAAAAACAATGCATTTTTCAACAGACAAGCAGTAAGTGCGCATGCCGTCCTTCTGGCTTTCACCACATCACCTCTGTCGTCAGATCATGGCCTGGTGGATAGCACCATCCACCCAAGAGAAGGGCGGGGTGGATATGCTTACGATAGTATTTTAACCAGGAACGGGATCGTAGCGTGCAAAACGGGCTTGGAGGGGGGAGGGAAACGCTCTTGGTCTGGGCCAGCGGCTAGCGGGGATTGGGACAAGGTTACCCAAAACTTGTTATCTGGAACATTCAACATGCCGGTATCCGCTGATAGTCGAAGGAGAGGGGGGAGGGCCTCGTAATCACATCCTTCCAGACGTCCTAACGGTTGCCCAGAGACCGTGAAACGTGGACGCGATGATCTCCATGCAAAGACGCGAGTTCGGGCCTTTTGCTACTGGAAGATTCCTTGCGGTTGGTGTATGGCTGCAGGAAGGCGCTCGGAAATATGTACCTGTTGGCCTGTAGGAAACCTCCTATCATGGAGAAGAGGGTGGTGGTTATTATTTCTCCAACCCAGCCTCTTCCTAGCACTTCAACTCCACGGTTCTCACATGAGGAACTCGACACCGTCACGTACGCGTTCGATTCGATTCGATACGAATACGGACAAATTAGGTAGATAGCAAGACAGTCGGGAGGTCCTGCGCCTTCCATACAGCCCTTTGCCGTGGAACCTTTTTGCGTCAAGCGTATGGGGCCGCGGGGACGGGCTATTTATAACTGTTAAGGGAACGGCTGGAACATATTGCGTGATTCCGATCTAGAATCCCCCTCACCGCGCGTGGGATGCCTCTTCGTCTTCATGCATAAATAGGACCAGAAACAAGCCCGCATATAACTGTTACCTGCATGTATCCACTATCCCCCCAGCGGGCAATTATGCATATCTTCAGAACCATAAGGCCTGATCCATGGCATCCCGTGCTGAAGTCCCCTGGTTTTCCACTCTAAACTGTACTAAAGATTGGAGACCCAGATCGGAGAATCAAGGACACTGAAGGGTAGAAGGTGCCAATACCGGGCTCGATTTATGTCATCTCTCGGTCTAGGATGTTATATATGAGGCGTTATAATGGCATTGGGAAGCGGCCTATTTGACAGAACGGAACGTCGTTGCAGACGCCAGAACAAGCTGCACGGGCGGCTTATTTCAGCCTTATTCGATGATTACACACATTTTGAACCTGATCCGTCGCCCAATGAGGTCATAGAGAACGATGAAACTATACTCGTCGCAAGTGGTCTTGTCGAAACAACTTGAACCGATCAATTCCCGCAGTGTAGCAGAATTTTGCGGTACAGCATCCTCGATAAACACTCCACTGTGGCAAGTAAGGAGCGCGGCACATAGCTGATCAACCGAAGGCCCTCTTCTGCCCTAAAATTTTTCTCGCCATTGACCCGTGATGGAACCACCACGGCTTATATTTTTGCCTCGTGCTGTCACCATATATGAGACGGGCTAAACCTGACAACGCTCACTCCGGTCTGCCGAGTCCCAAGTCGCCTTTGGCCTGAGTGACGTGGTCGGGGCACTCCTGCTTCCTCATGAGCCACCAAACTGTTGGGGTCCGCGGTCCGTCGGATTATACTCGACATACCTCACAGCCAAATCATACCAAAGGAATAATGAGGGTGGGCCCCTGGGCCATATCCATCGGCTGTCTCAGTGCTCCCTCAACCTAGCAACCGGTGTTGCAACAGTCCCTTGCTAATGAGATATGGCGGCTTCCGAATTAACAATCAATGACGCTTATTCCTGCGCGAGCGTCGCCTGGACTTGGAGTGGCTAGTGCGTCAGTAGCTGGGGGTTATCTCTCTAGGCTGAGGACAGAGTACGGGTTGATGGATTCGAATACCAGCCGGCCTTGTCTTCGGCTATCCCTTACGAAGCACGCTTCGAAGTTGCTTTCGCGTTTAAACCTGTCAAAGTCGCGGTGTAATTCTATCCTTACACCGATGCTCATTGCCAACGCCGCTAGCAGGATTAATGAAGTCACGAGCAGTGCAGTTTGGGGTTTCGATAAACGCCGCCTGAGAAATGGGAGAGAAAGATCGGCGTACTTGTGTCACAAGGCCACGCAGCGCGCAAGGCCGAAGACTATCCCGCGTTTGTCATGTATTGTTCGCGTATTGCCCTTATTTATGAATTAGTTACCGGCCGAGTTGCGGTTCAACACCCACCTGTCCGGGTGTGTTCGATTAGAAACACAAGGCCAAGTTGGGAACAGCACAAAAGCCCCTACAGAATAGTATGGGGTATTCAAAGGAAAAGACGCGGGCCGAAAGCATGGTCTCTTCATATTCATAGTAACCGAGGCAATCCGCTGGTAGGCATCCAAATAGGGGTGGGGAAATAAGTAAGGCAACGATGACTATGGCATACGGTCTCAGAGTAATCCGATACGACACAACAGCAAGTTTCCTCATTTTGAGGTAGACCGTAACCAAGGCTGCAAGCGTATCGTATCGAGAAGACTAATGATGCTTGGATGTGAAATACCCTATTACCCAGCAAACTGCCAAGACCCCACGCGATATGCCCCCCTTCCCCCTATTCCGGCAGTTACCGATGCCCTCGAAAGCCTACGGGCAAGCCCCGCCCCGAATCGCACGGCTCGGGACCACTATGCCTTAGGCAGAGGTCTCCCCCTGCCCGATATGTCCCGAGCGTAGGCGTCGTCCGCACACGCGCCGCATCTATTCCGGCCATCCTGCGGGAGGTTATACGTTCAGTCCTTGTCACCACATTCGCCGTATTCCCCACCTACTTGTGAGACTTTCCAGCATCTAATCTTCTCATGAAACCTGCCGAAAATTCGACGACATTTTTGCAGCGATACGGCTGTACTTCGGTGTGACACATTGTCGTTGGAGTTGGGTGCGTCGTCTCACAGAAGGGTTCCGGAGGTGTATGCTGTATCTCCAGTTGGGCGATAGATTCATGACAGGTACTATGTCCAGAATGCCGGGATACACTCGATCTGTATTATAGATTTGATGTGTCGTAAATACGGCTCGTCCATGGAAGGTTTGTTGACCGGCCTTAAGAGGACTTGATGAGTCGTCGGTATGTCCGAAAGCATTGCAGGGAGATTCCTTGTGACCTCTAACCTCGACTTGTGAGATACTTGCGGTTTATATAAAACTTTAGCAGAGGTAGAAGCCTGAGTATATCCATTCCTAATACACTTATTCATTTCCTGGACTTCGTTTCGGTCATTTCTCCCACCTTATGTCACCAATGATCAATATTCAGAGCCAGAATGATGCTCTGGATTCTGGCTGCTCTCATACCCTGGATGCGGTTGACCGACAGGATCTTGTTCCGGGGTCAAAATTCATCTAATATCTGAGCAGCATGTACGAGCAGAAAGGGCTATGGCCGCACCCCACGCAGAGCCGGGGACAATGGCCAGGCACTGCTGCCTGTTGCTCTTATTTTGAGCTTACTCAAACTTTTTAGGCAGAAGAACTTGTCACGTTGGTTATATAATGATTCAAGTCAGCGAAATTCTGAGTTGTTGGTAGACGGGGTGGTGCCACTATGCCAGCGAATCATCACGTTATCGCTTCTCCCTGTTCAACTCTTTTGCTGACTCACTGAGCACTTTGATCCGCACAGTTTCTACTCGCCTCGTACCTAACACTCCAAATAACACCTTTTAAGCTTTCCCAGTAACTGCTACGTCATGTTCGCCTTGTTTTTTTTCTTCAAATACCCTTCCCGGGGGGGCCTTCGGTCTTGAGCCGGTCTTCCAGTAAACTGGGAAGCAGCTCCCGTAACTGCTAGCCCCTTTGCCTAAAATGCCCTTCCCCAATTGACGGAATATCTAAATTGACTTTGACACGCGATAGAAAGGAGTATTCTAATGCGGAAATGATGGTTACTTGATGTTGTATCAGATTTCAGTATATCAAGGGCATATCGTAGGGGGCAATAGCGTCATGAGGATCTCCAGCAGTGCCACTGCCTTATCAAGCTCGACCTGGCTAATGTAGGCCAACGGCAACGGGCACGATAGTTGGAGTTCTTCAGAACGAAGACGGTCAAGCCGCATTAGTATTCGAGGGCTATTACACATCTCAGGAGCACGCAAGTCTCCTGCCTTACACAACCATCTTGAACTTGAGCTTAT
This sequence comes from Monosporascus cannonballus, assembly GCA_004154925.1. Taxonomy (NCBI): domain Eukaryota; kingdom Fungi; phylum Ascomycota; class Sordariomycetes; order Xylariales; genus Monosporascus; species Monosporascus cannonballus. Next base: position 33,807 of record QJNS01000220.1, read on the forward strand.
CCCCCTGCACGATCTCTTCGCGCTTCTGCTCCAGCTCCGCAGTATCCCACTCGGCAGACAGATACCTGCCGCTTAACCATTCGGGCTTCTTGCGCACCAACCAGAGGCACATAGCCCCGCACAAGTCCGGCTCGTCCACCGCGTGCTCGAGTATCTTCGAGTCCATTCCGGGGGGCGGCGTCGTATACACCGTGCCCGGGTGCACCGAGTAGCACAGCAGGCCCCTGTCGGCATAGGACTCCGCGGTCGTCTCGATCAGCCGGTTCGACGCCAGCGCGGAGACGTTGAAGCCCAGGGCGCCGAAGTCTGTGAAGTGCGAGCAGATGCTGGTGATGTTGATGACCGTCTTGGCCCCGTTCGGGGGGTCGAGCAGGATGGGCAGCAGGTAGTGCATGGTCAGGAAGCGGCCGATATAGTTGCACTCAATCGGCACGCGCATCTGGTCGGGGCGGATACCGTCGATCTTGTTCCACGCCGTGGCGTCGGCGCAGACGCGGCCGGCGTTGTTGATCAAGACGTCGAGACGCCCGTGCTCGGTCTTGATGACCTCCGCAAGTTCCCGCGTAGCGGCTTCATTGCCAGACTCGGCTGCCAGCGTCGAGACCTTAAGTTCAGATGATCTGGCTGCGGCCCGGCAGATTTCCTTGGTCTCCTCGAGCGCTTCCAAGGTACGCGCTGTCAGGATCAGGCCCGTAGCCCCTGCCTTGGCAAATACTTCGGCGGTCGCTCTACCGATGCCGCGGCTGGCCCCTGTCACGACGACGACGAATGGGGACGGTAGAGTGTTCGAAGTTGGCTCAAGAGCCGCCGGGACTTTGTGGTGAAGCGTAGGCACGAAATTGACCCCGAAAGAGGGTGGAGGGGATGACGCCCAGTCAGCCATGATAGTTCGTACGATGGGGGCTTCTGCAAGACAAGTGTTGTGTGGAATCTTTGGGGATGGTGAAGGAAAGGAGGCTCAACGCTCAGAACAAAATATAGCTGATATTTTAAACAGACCCTTGACAGCCTTGACTCCGGGTTCGCCGCCCCGGACAATTTACTTGTCCGGTATCTCCAGACGTGCTGACCAATCCTTCCTTTGCCTACCTAGCAGGCAGACCTTGATGTGGTACTGACTTCGGACAGTAGCATAACTAATGACCATTTGACGTTCTTATTTAGGCTGATTCCGCTCTATTGTGCTCTAATCCGAGAAGATGTAAATAAGGGGTTTTCTTTAGAAAAAACAAGTCTTTGTTAACATGTGCCCATCTTGTTGACCTTCAACCCCAACAAGTCCTCCTCTGGGTCGATGTATTGGAATTGTCCGTCACTCGACAGCCTCCTCTATAATGGCACATGATCGATACGAGCCAAGGTTGCTCCGTAACCAGAATGCGACGGTGGAGTTTCTTTATTTATCGTAGCTCCTCTATGCGTAGATTTGTGTTAGGGGGTACACCATCACACATACGTTACACAGTTATTCCTTCACTGAAGGTATCCATGTTATTGTGACCTCGACCTACTCAGCGTCTACGATCAGCATGATTCCTGTACATATAAGCCCTATGATACTCCGCGGAGATCTGTCAGCATGTTTGGACGATTGGCATCAATGAGTCTCATAATATAACAAAACGTTCAATTAGACATCAGCAATGTATGTTACCCATATGGAACTAGAATTACTAGTCCGAGATAGCGTGGGCTGACCGCGGACTTAACGGACATACGGGGGAAAACCTGCACGCCAAACTATCCTCTGTCTTGACCATTTGAATCGAAGGATTGAAATTTCGGAAGCATTTGTATCGTAGGAACGAATAAAAGATGTAAGATAAAGCGGAGTTGAAGGGAGACTGGTTCATAATCGTTGTGGGGCTACGCGCAGGTTGCTGTTAACATTAAATAACACCTAGACCTGGTTGGTTATTATATCGTATCGTTACTACTAAATAGGTGTTTATTGTGATATTTGGTGATAAAAAGCATGGTATTGAAAGTGAGGAAGCCAGGTAATTAGTATGTGCCAATTGTGTTATCGTGCACAACCTACCATAGCGGGGGGTGCGTGTCGTTGGCTGAGAATCTCAGCCTGATCCGGTCCCAGATTTTCAACTGGCCTCCTTAAGTCTCACGTAGCACTTGGCGGGCTTGATGGTCAAGGCATCGACCTGCTCCCACGTGTTCATCTCCCGGGGCAAGGGGCCGAGCTCGAGATAGGCAAGTCGTCTGCCGAAGCACCCCTGAGGTCCGTGCCGAAGCTGAGTAAGGTGCCGGCCTGCGCGTCGTAGTGGTACGCCTCCGCCTCGGCGGCGGCGCCACCTTCGACGATCTTATTCAGCCAGCGCTCGGGGACGAAGGCCTGCGGTTCGGCGTGGTCCCAGGAGCCGGTTGTTGTGCCGCGGTGTGATTTCGAGCTTTCGCCTCGCACCGCCTCGTCCACCGGCAAGGACGGCGACGCGAAACCCGGTCCGGAGACGCCAAAGAAGACCTGCGCGCCCTTGGGAACGCGGTGTCCGAGAAAGTCGTGTCTACCATGGTTTCTCGGACCAGCTGTCGTATGGGTGCTGAGAGGTGCAGGATCTCCTCCATCACGGCGTCGAGGTACGGCACGCTCGACTTCGTTATCTCGGCCACGCTAGGCTGGCGGCCGGCATCGAAAGCCTCGGCGTACGCGGCACGGAGACTGTCCCGGAGCCTTTTCTGAGCACTTTGGTTCACGGCGAGGTGCTTGAGTTATTATTGGAAAGCTGTCGACATCGTGTCGTGCCCGGCGCCGATGTACCCATACAGCTCGTCGCGCATCGAAAGGGCGCCGAAAACTGGCTGACGCTCGGCCTTCCTAGCGGCGGAGACCTCGCGCTGGATCTGACTTCACGCCCTCTCCCGCCTCGAGCTGCTTTACGGCGAGTGAACCCTGTTTGTCTAGCATACTGGTCTTCAAGGCGAAGGCTTCACGTATAGGCCCCGTGAGGTTGTGGAACATGTGAAACAGTTTCGGAGATGGGTGCGTAGTGGATTCGCCCACCACCTCTTGCCGCGTCTGATGACCTCTTAGGTCGTCGCTGGCTTCATTCCTCGGGAATACGTAGACGATGTCCTTTGTGGTCTCGGATATCTGGTTGGTAGAGGTCGCGGACTGAACCGTGTCCAGCTACTGCGCCGTCATACTCTGGTTGTCGCCTTCGCCAAGCGCGACAACTTTGCTGATGTCGAATATCATCACATGGATATCCTCGTCAGCTTGGGAGGGTCGGACGCCAGCCAGCCGAGCCCCAACCCCCCATAGGTCCAAGAATATCTGAGCATTATCGTAAATTGCAGGCGCGTTGACCTAATAGCGGGTCGGCGAACAAGTCTCTCTTATGCCGGAGCAACTGAAGATACTCGCGGTATTCGGGAAATGTGGCGTCATGAGACCTTTCACCAACTCCCGGTTTCTCCTGAACTGCGGGTCCGCCGTCCTCATGCCGATATGATACCAGGGGGTAACGCCCCGGAGGGCGTCGCTAGCGCAGGAGGCGCGGTCGAACTCCTTGTTCCTGCGAAGCGGGGTGTCTGTGTCTCGCGGAGGTCCGAGGGGATGAGCACCGGCTTCGTGAAAGCGGCCCGGAACGCCTGGACCAGGGCACTCCTGTGTCTCGCAGTCTGCTGGCCGAACCAGTTCCGAGCACTCCCACCGGCCCGCCGGATTTGTTGGATCTCGGCCCCGTCCCCGAGGACCGTCTTCAGCACATCTTTGCTGTATGGGATCCCGGGCAGGGGCCTTGGCAGCGCCCAGTGGTAGGTGAGATACAAGAGGGACAGGAAACCAAGGACGATAGCGCTGGTGGCGAGTGGCAGTTCTGCAAACGGATATGCTCCGGATACTGTAGCTGAAGACATCTTCCGAGTATCTCCCAGTTGGGAGTCGACCCGGTCTTGCCTTGAATCCTTGGGCGACAACAAGAGTCGAGCAATGCCTCGGGAGTGCTTGCCACTCACCACGCGGTCTCGGTATTCGAGGCCGTGGGCTCAGGCTGAAGGGAACTCTACCGATCCATCGTAGCCACAACAGGTAACTGTGTCGTTACGTGGCGCCCAAAGCCCATGCTCCAATTCGCTGACGACATTGGCCTCCAGTGAAATGTGAGACCAACAAAGTGAATTATTCCGCTTAATTGCATGTAGTCGCAGCTACTCCCGTTCTTGAAATATTCTTATAATTATCCTATCAAGACTGAAGAAGTGCATTCATAGCATCGAGCAATTCGCCTGCCACTATTTGATACTTCGGTCCTGCCTGGCCTCGAAGCGAGGCAATTCCCCGTTTCCAATAACGATTTGGGCTTCTTACCTCAGGTAAACATAACTGCTGTCGCAGAAGGGAATTGAACCGCCATCCTAAGCTGCACACGTAGGGCAAGCGAATCCTATGTTGGATCTGGAGTATCATGGAATCAGGTAGGCACCAAAACGCCCGCGCTACCCAAATATCAAAGTGCTAATTGGCCATACCCCGCGAAAATGGACATTGACATTGGCGCAATTCTTGCAAACCCAAGCAACCCCTTTCGCACACACACAGATTCCTGACTCGGCGTGGGCTAGTCGTCATCATCGCCATTAAACTGCTTCCGCGGCCAGTCCCGCGCGGTGTCGATGTCGTCCCTCGGCCACCACCACTCGAGCAGGACGAACAGGAGGTAGTCGACGATGACGCAGAGGCAGAAGAGCTTGCCGGCCCAGACGCCGCAGCCGTAGTAGCGCTTGAGGCGGTCGATGAGGGCGAAGTTGCGGCCGCGTGTGGCGCTCCAGTGCGCCGCGTTGCCGACGTCGTAGCCGTAGAACTCGGCGTCGCTGACGTCGCCCATGATGCCGCGGTAGACGCGCTCGGTGCGCCGCGCCACGTTGGTCCAGCTGTACATGGACTTGACCTGGTCATGGAAGCGCTCGGTGCGTACCTTGTTGGCGCGCAGGGCCGCGATCGCCTTGCCCGTGGCCGCCACGAGGTCGTTCTCCTCGGGCTTCGCGAACACCGTCATGTGCGAGGGCAGCACCTCGGGGATTCCGCCCACCGCCGTGCACACAACGTACAGCCCGCAGCTGGCGGCCTCGACGATGACGGTGCCGAAGGCCTCCGTCAGGCTCGGGTGCAGGTAGATGTGCCCTTGTACCATGACGTCGCGCACCTTCTCGTGCCGTACCGGTCCTAACATCTGAACCTTGTCTTGCAAAACATTCTGTTCAATCATCTGCTCAAGGTCGATGGCCTTGGGTCCGGACCCAGCAATGATGAAGCGCGTGTTCGGGTGATGCTCGAGGATTGTGGGAATAGCCGCCGTAAGGAGATCCGTCCCCTTGTTATAAAATAGACGGCTAATAACTACAATTACAATGGGGTCATTGGGACCTAGTGGATGGGCAGGTAGCGGGTTCTGAGGGTACAGGAGACTAGCGGGATCCGGACGAGGAAGAGGCTTGAAATTGTCGGAGACTAGGGCATTAGGGATTACAGAGACCATGAGGGGATCCAAGGCGGCTCTCAACACAGTATTTTCCTTACTAAGTGGTGGTTGTTAGAACAGGGCTCGAAAGCTATTAGGCGGGCCAGGGCCATAGGACCGGGATAGGGCGCACCTTGTGTGGCTGACACATATCACATGGTCAACGTCGCTGAGGGTGAATTTGAGCAGCTTGTTAGTGGTGATGCTCGCAGCATCAGCGAATCCGAAGAGCGAATGATCGGTGAAGACAGTTCGTAGACCCATGGTCCTCGCATGAAGGATTGCCTCGTGGCAAAGACTGCTCAGACTGGCATGACCGTGGACGATCTCGATGCGTTCCCGTATGATGATGTTCCGAAATATGGGGAAGAACGAGAAGACGGTTGGGAAAGTAGCAGAGCGATAGATGACGGCAAAGGGCACATAGAAGACTTTGATGCCGTTAGTCAGGAAGCGAATCCCTTTTCTATCCTCGTAAGCGTGAGTGATGACAATGACCTTGTGGCCTCGATCTATCAGCTTGGACGAGAGCTGGTAGATGTGACTCTCGATTCCTCCTGGCTGCGGAAAGAAGAAGTCGCAGACCATGGCGATGTTGTACGTGCGGCGCTCGTGGTCCGACATGATGGCGGATGACGACGACGATGACGTTGATGAGGTATTTGGTGGTGTTTAGACGAAGTGCAATTCATATTTACGAAGCATTCCAGACAACTTCTATATCGACGTAGTATTGAAAGGGGTTGAATGGCGTAGAGTAACACACACCCGGCATAGTTGTAGTCGGCATAAGACCACTGAATTGCATACCTAGTACGGCTGTGTGGAAGAGATGCAAAGATGACGGCGGGCCATACAATGGCCTGGTTCTCCCCGTAACGTTACCCACCTAAGGTACCTAGCTATAGGTACCCCCTGACAGCAGTCAGAAGCGAAGCGATTAAGGTGTGGCCTAAGCTTTGACTGCATCCTTTGTATAGGTACATAGTAAGTGGACTCAAGACAAGCTCGGAACAAGATTGGTTATTATGATTGCCAGGCGAGTATCTCCAAAGACAGTATTATTGCTGCTTAAAATATGATTCTTAAGTTATAACTTCCTCAAGTCGTATGCCTAGAAGGACACTGGAATGGTTTCAAAGACCAATTCGTCCATCATCGTCGTGTATGGATGCCGGCGCATCGTAGTTGGATAGGGTGTAAAGTACTCGGTATTCGCTACTGTCAAGGATCCGCTATAGATACCCGTCTGATAACGATAAGAGTCGGGCGGTCAATTTTTGGAAGCGGCAGAATCGAAGAAAGCCCAGAAAATTGAATTGTAACTGCTTGAGGAACGGTAGGGATCCATTGGATGATTTCTTTTGTATAGAGCTTCGAGCATCAACACCAGCCACGAAACAAATCGGCCATGTATGCGAGGTATGTCCCACCGTCGAAAGGGACTGCGCAGCCACCAAACGAACCGCTTGCGACGCCTCAACCACCCCAACAACAATCGATCAGACAACCTACGGCATATGCGAGATATGTACCTCCTCCGAAAACGAACAATCAGTCCGCCAATTCTCAGCACCTAGTCTTCAATGGCGAGAACGACGCAGACCATCACGAAGATGGACCCCCAGCGAAGAAAGCTAAAATAACACAAGATGGCCCACCTAAGAAGAAGGTCAAGAAGCATAAGAGAACAGCAAAAGCCGACGCAGACGCAGACGTCAGCGCAGTAATTAATAGAGACCGACTCAATAGCGACGAGCATGCGGTTGGTTCACAAGTATCTGCTTCGCCAGATGGGGCAAGTAATAAAAGGCCTTTTTCCCTCGAGGCACGGGAGGTTCCTCAAGAAGCTCCATCGGAGCCCAAGAAGGAAAAAAAACCGAAAAAGAAGAAGTTAAAGCCGGCGCAGGAAGCCACCCTGGAAGATGCTGATGGTACCCTAACACGGCACAAATCAGTCTTGGAAAAGGCTGCAAAATCCATCCAAAAGCCGCCTGAACCAAAAGCCACCACCTCTGAGGAGCAGGATGTTTCCATGCAGGACGCCCCAGAGGTCAATGGTGGTACAGAAGAACCCACAGAACTGCACGGACTAGAACCCCTCCCGCAGCCTGAGCCGGTGCCTGTCGATACGTCGAGACCTACCTACGAGACGTTACCCGCCTGGCTTGCAGAGCCAATCCGTGTTTCGCCTCAAGCAACTGCATCTTTCACAGACCTCGGTCTCACACCAGAACTAGGAATTAGTCCTGAAGTTGTGGAAAGGTTGTCCGCAAAGGGATACACGCAGGCCTTCGCAATACAGACCGCGGTGATACCTCAGCTGTTGCCTCATCATTGCAAAACTATGCAGGGAGACATACTTGTTTCGGCGGCAACTGGATCGGGAAAGACCCTAGCTTATGCATTGCCATTGATTCGAGACCTGAGCCAGGGGAACCGTCATTTGACGAGGCTGCGGGCCCTAGTCGTTCTACCAACTCGTGAATTGGTGAGACAAGCTCAGCGAGTGTTCGAAGAATGTGCAGGCGCTTTCGCATTAGACGGAGCCAAGCGCAGGGTGCGCATTGGAATCGGTATGGGTAGCCAGACCCTACAAAGGGAGCAGATAACCCTGGCTGAGCGTGAAGAGCAGTATGACCCCGTAGCTTTCAGCCAACGCCTAAAGAGGCTAGAAACTGTCTATGAAGATGAGGATGATGAAGTTGCGTACAACACCGAAGATGAAGAGAAAAAAGACATTCGTAGGAGGGAGGACAAAATACCGACGCTACCAGATCACGTCATTACCTATAAGTCAAAGGTCGACATCCTTATCTGTACCCCGGGTAGGCTTGTCGAACACATCAATTACACTCCCGGATTCTCACTCGACTACGTGCGATGGCTCATCGTTGATGAAGCCGACAAGCTGCTCAGCCAAAACTTCCAGCAGTGGCTGGATGTCGTTATACCACGGCTTCACACCAACGATGTGCCGGGCGCTCGGAACCATAAGCAGTCGAACTTGTCAGGAGTCCGAAAGGTCATCCTCAGCGCCACGATGACGAGAGATCTCGACCGTCTTGGGGGCCTGAAGCTTCGGGGACCGAAGTTGGTCGTCCTCGAGGGAGCGGGAGGAAGAGAGGACCTTGATACCGATAAGAGTAGAGTGGAGCACACTTTGCCTGAGTTGCTTGAGGAAGCTGCTCTGAAAGTCAGCGATCCAAACCTTAAGCCACTATTCCTAGTTGATTTGCTGCGAAGCCCTTTCGTGCTAGGCAACCACGTCCCTACTGATACCGAGACGAGCCAGGACGACGACGCCGACGAGACATCATCTTCTGGCTCGTCCTCCACATCCTCATCATCCGGCTCTGACGCAGCCTCAAGTTCAGACTCGAGTTCCGAGTCTGACTCTGACTCGGACTCATCCACAGCCCGACGACGGCCATCCCTCCCAAAGAATACACCGAGCGTTCTCATCTTCACCAAATCCAACGAGACCGCCGTCCGCCTATCGCGACTCCTCGGCCTCCTCTCCCCGTCCCTGGGCCCGTTAATCGGGACGCTGACCTCCACGACGCCGTACTCGACGCGGAAGAGCACGCTGCGGGCCTTCACCGGGGGCAAGCTGCGCATCCTCGTCGCCTCGGACCTCGTGGCGCGCGGCATCGACCTGCCGCGCCTCGACCACGTCGTCAACTACGACATGCCGGTCAGCGTCGCGGCATACGTGCACCGCGTGGGCCGCACAGCGCGCGCCGGGCGCGGCGGCAGGGCCTGGACGCTGTTCACGGACCCCGAGGCCCGCTGGTTCTGGAGGGAGGTCGCGGGCCTCGGCGGCGACGGCGGCACGATGATCAGGAGGGCGCGGAAGGTCGAGCGCATCAGAGTCACGGAGGAGAAGAAGGACAGGGAGGCGTTCGAGGCCAAGGTGAGGAGGTACGAGGACGCCCTGGAGAGGCTGGGCATGGAGGCGGCCGAGGGTAGGAGGAGGGGAAAGTGGAGGTAGAGAGGATGTTTAATAGCTAGGCATAAATGGACTCATGGCAATCGAAGTTCGCTTCTAAGAAATTATATGGTGTTGCTGAAATGGTATAACCTAAGTCTATCATCTCGGGAGGTCCTGCCTGCTGTTTTCCATTCCATTCGAGGGCCATGCAGGGAGGGTGGGGTGTCGCTAAGTTTAGGTTGCCAATTTACGCATCCTCCGCATCGCTGAACTCTGGGACGAAGATGCTATCGCATGAATTGTTGCAACGTACGGAGGCATGAGCAAGCCAATATAGAGCATTGGGCATTATATCAGGCCCTTGAAATCAACCACCTACAACTTCTTGGCATTTCATGTGTTGGATTATCATCTATTCCGGAGTACACCAACCTTCTTCCTACGCAGCCTCCTTTGTCGCCGGACGCACCTCCTTTTTCAACAACCACCAGGTACGCGTACCTACTCATCATGGTCACCATCCAGATCCTCTCAAACTTGACTTCGAGGCGCCCAGGCGTACGACGCCTTCGAGATCACGCCAAGGGCGCCGTACCTGGCCCTGCTGGGGGACATCGGCAACGTCGTCCGGGACCGCGAGGAGTACGCCGGCTTTTCACTCGAGCAGCTAGCCAAGATCGAGGCCGTGCCCCCCGTCCCGGGAAACCACGAGCCGTATCACTCCAGCTGGCTGGTCACCAGGGCCGCGCTGGAGCGGTTCCGGAACGACGTCGAGACGAGGCGGCGTGAGGGCGAAGAGGGCCTCTCCGCCTTCGTGGGCGAGGCGGGGAGGCGCGTCTACTCGAATCAGCGCGGCTATTACTTCGCGCAGGCGAGGAGGTTCGATGCCGAGAAGGTGGTTGAGGTCTAGACGGGCGCCAAACACGAATCTGTGTTTTAGTGACTACGCTGGCTACTAATCTCGACATCGCGTCATCTTATCTAACGTTTCGTTCTCATATGACCTCCCTAGCAACAGGCCCAGCATCGAAGTACTATCGCAGGTTACAGGCTTGTGTATATTAGCTGGAAGAGATTGAAGAGGAAAACATATAGTGAGCCCTTTCTCTCCCTATAAGGCTCCGAAAGTGCGCCGCTTAGCATCGTCCGCTTTCTCCTCATGTAGCCAACAGTCAACCAAGTCTTGTCGGCTTCCATAATTCTACTACTACTGGTGTGTTTACTTTTGGGTGAAATTTCTGTACCGCCTCCAGAGAAGTCGACGCTCAATTGATATTACAGCCACATACTTTGGTCTTGCTTATTCTAGAGCTATCATAATTCCCATTCAAAGAAATTGCCAATTGGATGAAACATCTATCTAACGAGACCAACAAGCAGGCCTGGAGAATCAGGCAGCAGGGCAACAGACGTAAAGCGACTGCGCCCCTATAACACTTGCGCCACGTAAGTTACACGGACGTCGTGTTGTACGTCCGCTCCGGTCCGCTTGATGCGATTGCAAGTGGTTACTGATCGCATTCTTGGGTCACTGTGGTCTATGCCGATTCAGGCAAAGTGAGATTTGTGATGCTGCAAGACGATTCGTCGAACCCCTGGCACGGGCGTCATGCTCTCGGGTCGACTCCCACCCCGCCGGGTCCTCGGGCATTCGATTCCATAGCGGATGAACGAGACCTCACATGAACGGTTACTGATCCTGCATCTCGTCATCAATAGCTCGACACCGTAAACAGGTCTACCAGTATCAAGACCAAAAAACTTTAAAATGCAGCGGCTGCCGCCGCGACGATTCAGGATGTAGACCAAATAACAGCAAGAGATCTCAGTCATGTTCGGTTTCGGGCAGAAGTTCAACGCAGACAGAGATGTTCCAGATCTGTCTGGGAGGGTCGTCCTCGTAACCGGCGGAAACAATGGACTAGGCAAAGAGTCCGCCCGGAAATTCGCAAAGCACAACGCCAAGGTCTACATGGGTGCGCGCAGCGAGCAGAAGGCAAACGAGGCGATCGCGGAGATCAAGAAGACAGTGCCAAATGCCGACATCGTCTTTCTCGAGCTTAACTTGGCATCGTTCGATTCGATTAAGAAGGCCGTCCAGCAGTTCGTCGGCGAGAACGATCGCCTCGACATCCTCATGAACAACGCCGGCATTATGGCCACGCCACCGGGTCTCACGAAGGACGGTTACGAGATTCAGTTCGGCACCAACCACGTTGGGCACGCTCTGTTGACCAGGCTGTTAACGCCACTTCTCGAGAAGACGGCCGCGGCGGCAAACAGCGACGTCCGGGTCATCAACCTCACGTCTATAGGACACGAGTGGTTCGTGCCGTCCTCCGGCCTACTGCTCGAAGATGCGAAGACGGATATGGACTCGTTGGGTCCATGGGGCCGGTACGGACACTCCAAGCTCGCGAACATATACTTCACCAAGGGTCTGGCGAAGCACCACCCGCAGATCAAAAGCGTCGCCATCCATCCCGGTGGCGTGAACACTGGACTTGGAGACGGGGTTACCAGCTTGGGTAGCAAGCTGTTCTTGGTGAGTTCGGCTCGTATAGGCGCCGCAACATAGAGTCCTCTATTATCTGAGTTCCCGCGAGCTGACTTTCTCGTAGTGAGTACTAAACCAGGACCGTCACTCGAGCCCCAAGCTCATCATTCTTGACACTCCCCTCGCAGGTCTCTCTACCATCCCACTGCCTTCTCTGGAAGAGAACATAGGAGGACTTCCTTGACGGCTACAGAAATGCTAACCATGGCAGGTATATATCGAAAATTTTCCTCGCTGATGTGTCCGAGGGGGCGCGGAACCAGCTATGGGCAAGCACAGCACACCGTGAAGAAGTTGGCAGTGGTCACGTGTACTATCCAGTGGCCAAAGAGCACCCGGGGAGACCGTTGATGAACGACCACGAAAAGGTGGACCAGCTATGGGAGTGGACTGAAGCGCAGTTCAGGGAACATGGAGTTATATGATTAAACCAATGGGCTCTGCGGAAGGGCAAAGGATGATCTTGGTAGCGGAGTCATTCCGTGTAGGATTGTATGTGTAGTGCCACTCCACTCACCGAGTCACCGAGACTTTAGTCATGAGCATGCGGCTAAAGCGACTACCCCGGCTCCGCATTCGCCCTGCAACAGCTCGTAGTTGCATATGAGAGCCGGATTAACCAATTAGATCTAGACCCGCATCGCCAATATTCGACGATACTATCCTAGTCTCACATCTACGTGGTCATGCATGTTCCCCATTGGGTCACCTTCAAAGTATCGTCGTTTCAGGGGCACTACTATTTTATATCTTTCCGCAGTGCTGTTTAATGCATCCGTCAAGACTATCTTCACTTAACCATAATACTACACTCCATTCTCTCGCACGATTCCTGTAATCGAACAATTACTCGGTTAGCTATCGACCCGCTAAGATGGATATGATAAGAAAAATAGCAACACAATCTTACCCGCCGGCACCGACATTCACTGAAAACAACCTGCGGGATCTCGATGGAAAGGTAAGATGCAGCAGCTGCCAGCACTCACATGAAGCTGTAACAGCATTGTCAAGCTCGTCCTAACGTGAGAGGACCAGGTTTACATAGTGACAGGGGCAAATACCGGTGTCGGTAAAGAACTGGCCCACATCCTGTACTCAAAAAACGCCAAGGTCTATGTGGCCGCACGGTCCAAGGAAAAGGCCATCGACGCCATCAACGAGATCAAGGAAAGGGCTCCCCAGTCCAAAGGGCAACTGGTCTTCCTCCAACTGGACCTCGCCGATCTGAGAACCATCAAGGCATCGGCCGAGGAATTCCTGTCCCAGGAGACCAGATTACACGTCCTCTTCAACAATGCCGGAGTGATGACCCCGCCGCAAGGCTCCAAGACGGCGCAGGGATATGAGCCGCAGCTCGGGGTGAACTGCGTGGGCTCGTTCATGTTCACGAAGCTGTTGACCCCCGCGCTCGTGGCGACAGCCAAGGCGGAGCCGCGGGGCACCGTCCGCGTGGTCTGGGTCTCGTCTTCGGCCGCGGAAGTCGCTAGTCCCACGGGGGGTCTGGAGCTGGACAACCTGGATTACCACTCGGAGAGATACGCGCTCACCAAGTACGGGGTCAGCAAGGCCGGCAGCTATCTGTATTCGACGGAGTTTGCGAAACGACACCGGGGCGATGGCATCGTCAGTATGGCCCTGAACCCCGGCAACCTTGATTCCGAACTATTTCGCTCGCAGGGTTATATAGTGGGCAGGTTTCTGAAACTCTTCGTCCTGCACCCCGCTGTCTACGGCGCATACACGGAACTCTTTGCCGGACTGTCACCGGAGGTGACTCTTGAGAAGTCTGGTGGATGGGGTGAGTCTCCTCCCCTTTTAACCTTTGTGTAATGTAGCGAAAGGCTGACTATATTGAAGTCGTGCCTTGGGGTCGCTTTGATTCGATCAGGGATGATCTCGTGGTTTCGTCCAAGTCGAAAGCCGAGGGCGGCACAGGAATTGCAGAGGAGTTCTGGAAATGGAGCGAAGAGCAAATCAAGCCGTACCTTTGACGTTGTAAAGGCTTTTATGTATACCCTAGCCTATCAAACTGTTGCTTCTTTCTGAGCGTGTGAATAATACCAGTTTAGATTTTCCAGCACTCTCCGTTTCCCGCACACTCTCTGAGTCTGGCGCGGTAACCCATTCTGATCCTTCACACTAGAGAATGCTTTCCTACCGCCTATGAGACGCCGGTACTTGAGAAGGAGAGCCTGCTGCACATACATGTCTCTATTGGACCCTTGTTCAGAGAACTGACACAACTTCTGCCGTAGAAAAGGCACCCCTAACAGTTTCAGATCTTCCGGAACAAGGTAGTTCCTTTTCGGAGCCCCATATCAGTAGATCACCCATAATAAATGGGATCGCCGTTTCCTAGCTTCCTAGATATCGATCAGTATAGCCTCTCAAGAGCTGCGCAGCTGTTCCCTAGTAAGTGCGACAATCTCCGATATATGAACTAAATTGAAAACTAGCATAATCGTAACGCCTGTCCTTGAAAAGGGGCTAAATAAGACGACATGCCCGTGGATGCCCCGAAACATTGATAGATCACCTCAACGAAATTATTCATATGGTGTGACAGTTAAGCTGATCAGAGGATAAGGTAACATAGAGTGTGGGAAGTGATAATTGTCTTGCTAGAATTGAGCTCCAGGGAGCGGTGGCTAGGAAGCTCTCTATATACTGTGGGCGCGCCGGAATAAGGTTCTTCCGGGGTGCTGGGAGCTTGATGACTAACATAGATACCCCTATTCCACGACATGTGGTAACTTGTTTCTTATGGATCTTCATACTTACAAGCACCCAGAATAACCTCCACTGCACCTTTTCCCCATCGGATGTGTTATTGTACGGTGCAAGCTAGGGAAGTCCGAAGAAGGGCTGTATAGGGAGCTACGCTCCAATTATTCGGGTATACGAAAGGCCAGGAAAGGAATCAATGTTTATTAAGTCCCAAAACCTCTAAAACTTCTCGTTGAGCCACTTTTCTCTGCAGTGGCTAGCCTGCCATTCCTGGGCTGACATGTTGCTTCTTGACAGTTAAGAACAAATTAGGAACGCCCTTCCAACACTTGTCGAACTCGCCTGTTAATTCCACTACAGACGGGAGGCAAATTGACGTCCACCCAGAGTCGAAAGGGCCATTTCGAGTAGTTGTATAGTATAGATTACTGCAGTTCAAGCTTCGATATTCCGGGCCGCTACCTAGAAGGTATTTTTTTTGGGGGGGGGGGGGGGGGGGCTAGGAAACGTCGTCCCAAGGGATTCTGGTCCATGGCCTACATCTAAACATCCTGCCTGGTTTATAGCCAACTGAGACTACTGGGGCCCCGGGCCCCTGAGCGTATTATATCTAGTTCGTAAACAGGGCTTGTCCACGTTGGTTATTGCACTACATACCAAAATCAGATGTCCAGAACCCAATATGATGACAGGTTTAATCAGAAAAAAAAAACAAGAAACTAAAACAGGGAACCGATGAGAGCATCTTGTTGTATACGAGAAATTCTCATTCTGTTCGTCGTAATACTACGTTGGAACGTAGCTCCCCTCCCGCCTTGGCGCCTCCATTTTATTCGTGCTGCTTTGATGATATCGGACTTCCGAGCGGAGTGAACCGGTTTTGCGACTCTGCCGAAGTGTTGCTAATATTTGGGCTCTCCAAGCTATATTCCTTGACATAATGCCAGCCATCCGGTTCTCCGAGTACTAATAAGCTTACTAGTATATCTCCACTAGGATGTCCAAACGTCATGTGTCGCTGCTTCCTGGACGAGAGGATAGTGTGCTCAAGGTCTTTGATAGGTATTGTAAATGGATTTTAACCTCCCTAATATGGTGCATCACATCTCGTGGACAGCACGGCTCTCTGTACCGCTGCTCTTGAAAAAGTCGTGGCTCAGGCTCGGCTCTCGCCAAGGCAGTCCACCAATATCACATCTTGATAAAATCGAAGAGGTGATAGGGATGTATGCCAAAGGCGGAGAGCGCCCGTAACTTCGCAAGAGCGAAGAAGCAAATCATGGAGCAAACGACTTGAGACTTTTCATGCAGCAACTTTTCCGCGCGCTTTGCATGCAACAACTGATTCAGCTTATTGGGTGATCGAAACAGCCACATGTGCTTTACGCAATACGAATTTGGGAACTGTCGAATAATAACGTCACATGTAAGACGAGCTGTGCCGCTTGAGGAAATACCTGCAAGAGTCGATTTTGAGGCTTAGGGTAATCGATAATGCGGACGTGGTGTGGCGCATCGTATTCATAAATTGCTAAAGTAAGCCATGCTGACGGCGGTGGATATGG
This sequence comes from Monosporascus cannonballus, assembly GCA_004154925.1. Taxonomy (NCBI): domain Eukaryota; kingdom Fungi; phylum Ascomycota; class Sordariomycetes; order Xylariales; genus Monosporascus; species Monosporascus cannonballus. Next base: position 50,067 of record QJNS01000220.1, read on the forward strand.
CGTTTGCTCTCACGAGGGGCGGATGCTATGTCATTGGTGGCTCCGCGGCCTAATGCAATGCCCAGCCGGGCGGTACCAAAATTAACAACGCATGAGAACATGGCGGAATTATACGACCCAGTTTGAAATTGAATATCCAACGGGATAGCTCTGTCAAAAAAGAAATAATTACATCATCAAACACCTGGCTTGAGGTTCTTTTCCATTTGTTATTTTTGGGGGGGGATTTCCATCATAATTATACGTGGCGTGACTCATCCTAAGAATGTGTCGGTCCTATGACAAAAGGCGCAATCTATTTTAGGCACCGCCTGCACCCCACCCCCTAACCCTAGCTGGCTTGGGGTGGAGGCCCAGACTCGCATAAGCGAGGTTATGATGGAGTTTCGGTTTTTTTGTTATGCGCGGAATTCGGCAGGTTTATGCGGGGGACCTGTCAATATCCCAATATTCCAAGCTCAGCACTAGAGACGTGCTGACTTGCCCTTCCTCGCCGCCCTTATCACACCCATTACATTCACCAGACGGTAAACGAACGCACTTCTGTATTGACCCACGGCATACATGCGTGGCCCAACTGGATCCAAACAAATCAAATATTCTGACTGTGAATTCCGGCTAATTTTAGGTAGGCGCAAGCAAGGGGGAACAGGCCACCAAATTCAGCCCTAGCAGCGAGGCTTTGGTCTAGCACCGTTACGGTGGCACCGTATTGAATACTTGAAGGAAGAAGTCTTGACAGACCCAATATATGTACGATAGAATATCATCAGACGGGAGTGCCTGCATCGTAGGCAATAGTCGACTGAGGTTGGCATCATCCAGCTACTAGTATTCTCGGAAAGCTCGTAATCGTGGAGACTCCCAAGCCTTGTTACCAATTGGATCGAAATACGCACTTGATGTTCCATACCGTGGGCTCTTTTGTAGAATCCGTATGGCAGCTACACGACCCCGGTCAGACTAAGCAATTCCTGCTTCAGCCTCCAGCCTAATTTTGGATAAGCGTCTCCATTTTGGGTCAGGTAATTTCAGGGCTTACACGAGCTTAGACGACACTACTCAAGGGGGCTGATTCTGGCTCACAAATTCCTTCCTGCCCAAACAAGGAAATGCAGCTCTACAGCAAGGTCGGCAGGGGAGGTCATTCGGATCGAAATGATCGATGTCAGCAGGCACCACATCCAATCGAGAAAAACTCGAACGAGCGATTCAGTCAGGGCGCATCCATGTGGGGACCCTAGATTGCTCAACTGTTATATATATGTCCTGAGCCCAAGAGGGGTTGAGGCCGGTTGATCTTCTTTTAACCACCCAGCACGCCAAGAGTACCAGATCTGTCAAGATGAAGTTCTCGGCCGTAGTGCAGATCCTCTCCGGCGCCGTCGCGGTGTCCGCCGCCGCAGTGAAACCTGGAGAACTTGTCCCTTACACTGCCGAGTTCGAAACCATTACGCTGGAGCAGGCAGAGGCCGCCGCTGCCGATGATCCGGGCTTCAAGCTCATGAAGGCCATGGAGGCCCATGATGAGTCCGAAGCGAATCGGACTCTCAACGGCCTTGTCGACCGTGCTGAAGTTGAAGACCGTGCCGCGGGTTGCGAGAACCCTTACGTCCGCGTGGAATGGCGAAATATGAGACCTGCGGACAGGAGGTCTTTTGTCTTGGCGATTAGGTGTCTGTAAGCAATTCCCAAGAACCACGCATTCCCACTTATGGAGCTAGTTGAGAGCCACATGCTCGATCAAGCAGCCTGCTCTCGAAGGCCTGAGTCACGGCGTCCCCGCTGTTTCCCTTCTCCCAAAAGAGGCTGCTGACGTGAGATTCCAAAGAATGGACCGGCCCCCTACCGGTATCGCGCCGCCAGCGCGAAACCGATACGAAGAGCTCGTGTGGGTGCACCAGCAGCAGACTGCCAACGTCCACATGGCTGGGTCTTTCCTGCCTTGGCACCGTTACTATGTCCATACGTTCAGCAGACTCCTGCGCAACGAGTGTGGATATACTGCACCTTTCCCATGGTGGGACGAGACACGGGATGCCGGCAACTTTGCCGGTTCGGGATTGTTCACCAGTGAATACTTCGGTTCCCTGCCACAGGCCGTCAACGGCCAGGGAACTTGTATTAACAACGGCGTCAGTAGACCCCCTTGCGGTTCTGTAAACCGCACTGACTCATCGCTGACAACCGTGTATAGGCTTTTGCCGGCAAGTTGCTGCACATCGGGCCCGGAAACTCCAACGTGGAGCGCTGCCTTTCCCGTGGTGAGAGGAGGGACTTGACCGCGCAGGTCAACTCCAACTTCGTGAATACTTGTAACTCGCGAACGGCCTACGCGGGTATGAGAGAATGCAACGAGTTCGGCCCTCACGCCTACGGCCACAACGGTATCGGTCCCGTGATGTCCGAGGTGGCAGGCTCGCCCGGCGACCCCATCTTCTTCATGCACCACGCCTTCGTCGACAGGATGTGGAAGGCCTGGCAGAACCAGGCGCACTGGCGCTGGACTACCATTTCCGGATGCGCTGCCCCCGGAAACGGCCGGCCCTGCCCGCCGTTGACGCTTGACACTGTCCTTACCAGCTACGGAGTCAAGCCCGACGTTAGGGTCCGAGACATCCTCGATACCGAGGGCCCCTTCTTGTGCTATAAGTACGACTACTAAGCCAACCCATACTGAGCAATATGGCCCGGAACATATATATCGAGAAGCTGGACAAAGGAATGGATACCCCCTGGCATGGCCATGAATGGCTGCCTGCAGCTCTAGAGTATGAAAATAGCCTGCTCACTCTATCTCTCAGGGCTCTTCGTCCATAGTTTCCTAATTATAATTGTAATAAACTTCAAAAACACTTTCTTGAGTGAAGACTTCACCGCGTGAGCTTGTGATTGTCTGAGCGCCGTATTCATCGACTTTGAGGGGCTCAGCGCCCGTGTAAAAGATACCAATTCCTATCTGCTACGATAGCCTCAAAGCAGGAGTAGCGTAATGGCTGACGTAGATCATTGCGCTTGCTATTTAGTGTTACCAACTATTGGCCCCTAAATGTCCACGGTGATCACACCAAGAGACATTATTTATTAACTAGCCAACACTATCTGCGTACTACGTATAGAGATCCATTGGAAAACCTGGAGAAAGTTTAGCCCAAGCCAGTAAACAAATAAAAACGTGGCATGCAAGTAACAGCTGGCCCATTAGAGATGAGCACGTCTAACCTAGAAATGCCGGAATCATGGCCATTGGACGATAACTAATATTGCTAAAAATATCATTTGCAACCCAATATTTGAGCTTCAACCTTTATCCCGTAGCATACTTAGCATCATGCGGGTACTATTACATTTTTCAATCACTACTACCTCCACGCGGGGGGAGGCTGCGAGTGAGGACCGGATGAGAGGGGCACCGCCAGGGAGCGGTGCTATACTTGTCTTCATACCTATTGGCTATACCCAAGCGAGCAGCCGTATGCAGTGTACATGAAGACACATCTGGTAATCGTTGACGAAAGTTGCGGGAAAGGTGTGTCGAGGGCGCTATGGTAACTTACAGCACCCCCTGCTTGACTGTTTTGGGGACAGGTTCAGAGCGATCCGGATCGAGTGGTATGCCATAAGAATATCTCCCTTCCGCTTGAATGAATCATTTTTGTATGGTATGCTGGGTTGAAGCCTAGACCTGCCAGCGTTGGCCTGAACCACCGTTCTGCTTCGATAGAATTAGCCCACTACGTGAAGCATTGCCGGCCGACGTAACATGCGGACAATTCAGAACAGCGCGCTCATTGGCTAGGGCCCAAATACCGCCTGCGAGGTCATTTAGGCTCATCACAGGACGGCAGACAACCCGATATCAGATCGACGAAGGTTGGGTGGGCAAAGCTGTGCGGTGGGGAGTGACTTGATCCGTCACGTATGCCTCGACGCCCATTAAACATGATATTTAATATCTGGGAAGGAGTTCAGATTCGTCTCTTCCAATGGCATCGATTTTTTGCTTTACTCACCCGGCATCACCGAGTTTCAATCATGTTTCAGGCCGGCGGAATGTTAAGGACAGCAACCCTCTCCGTGTTCCTGGCATGGACGGCTTCCGCTGTTCCCAACGTGACTGTGCAGCCTCTCGTTGATAGCTGTGCATCGTATCCCAATTATGACGAGTCGACAGGCCGAGCAGGTCCGTGGTCGGCGATTGCTGATTCAATCGAGACGGATGTCGACGGCTTTGGCTTCGTACCAGTGTACGCTAGCCCTGTTGGTAACGGGGCTCGTTGGGGTTTCGTAAGTCAAAGCAGCCGCCGTAGATAGCCGGGACAGCGTGTGGCTCTGCTATATCGCCCCATTCTGGGCTTACGCTTCACAGCTCACAATACCGACCACGCGTCCGGCGGAGGAAGTCAGCATGCGCTGCGCCGACGGTGTGCTCCAGGCACAGCTGGACATGCGCTCCCTCGGCATCAGGTGGCAGGAACTGGTCGCGGCCGGGACCTCCAACGAGGCCGCTTTCGGCTTCGGCTTCTCGGACCTCCCGGACCCGAACCATCACCTCCAACCGTACGCGCACATGGACGCCGACGGCGTGCGGCAGCCCGGGGTCTTCCTCGGGTCGGAGAACGTCACCACCTGGGGCTTCAACTACCAGAACAACAAGGAGGGCGGCGAGTACTACTTCCTGAGGCTGCTGACGCCGGGCAGCGAGAACCCGGCGACGGGAAGGCCCCTGAATGACGGGGAGTTTACCGGCTTCATTAAGATTCGCGATTGAGGACTGCCCATCTTGGATCGTGGGGGGTGGCATGCTAGCTTATGATTTGAACGATAACCCCCTTTTCCCAAAAGGAAATCTACTTATCCATGTGTTATGTGGAGAATTTCCTATATCTTTACGCACCTTGCGAATTTGTGGTGATTATGGTGTTTAATGTGGTCGAGTTCACCTACTGAATCATCACTGACTATACACTTCTGTCATTGAGTGCCATATAGCCGCTTGGTTGAGTTTCGAACGGTAGTCCGAGGAAAGACTGACTATATCAACCCCAGAGGCTGAAGACAGATAATGATTCCCGTAAACTGAGCAATGAAGTCCACGGCCCTTGATTACTATTAGAATAGCGGTAGAAACAAATGGCAGGATTTTGCATATAAATGATGCCTACTTGGTATAGAAGCCCCCAAGACTAGAGGTTTTGGGATCCAAAAATGGCATCCTCCATACTACGCGCGGCCCACAAAATGAGCTTCCTTACGTAACCCTTACCCCCATAAAAATTGGACGGTACCGTTAAATAAGGTCATTTTCATAGCCGCTATTTTATGAAATATTAAATCTAAGGAGAATTAAAGTTATATAATAAAATACAAGTCGTTTGGTACTAATATTCTTATATAAAATTTTCTGAATTTATAATAAATATAATTTATAGATAAAGTACCGATTATTAACAAATAGAAACGGCTATAACGTTAGGATAAAAACGGTTGCATACTTGTAACGGCTAGGCGGTTTAATCAACTATTAAACCTTAGTCGTACGGGTTTATATTAACAGGAGTATCATAAGAATCTAAGCAATAAATATAGTAATTGTATTACGTTTCGTAATACCAAGGGTACCTATGACGGCTAGGCGGTTTAACCAACTATTAAACCTAAGTCGTACGGGTTTATGTTGGCAGGAGTATCGTAGGAATCTAAGAAATAAATATAAGAACGTATTACGTCTCGTAATACCAAGGGTACCTTAGGTAACGAATTGTTATTACAAACTGAAGCTATCTAAATTATGGAATTAATAAGCGTATATATCCTTCTCCTTTAGCTGGATCACCACCAGTAAATTAATAATCCGGCTTACTGGCTTACCACCAATAAGTTAATGATCCATTACGTAACCTAATTTACATGTTTTTCTTGGCCTTTTCCGTTACGACCATTCCTGGAGGCCGTAACTGTTACGGCCTGGTCACCCGTAAGAGCTCCAGAGTATATATGCAGCTGTAAGCACCAGGATGATTGCCACAATTGCGATCATTCCACCGATCTTTTGCCCTGGTGGCGTGATGGTATGGTGCAGCCATAACAGTAACTTATCAGGTCGTAACACAATCTCCCCTTTTCCAAAATCTTGTCCTTAAGATTTCTTTTCTTCTGGTAAGTTTTTTCCACATACCTTCAACATATCTTCCGGTATATCCAAACGTCGTTCTTGCAAATCCAAATAACGATTTGCCTTAGCTAATTTAATTAAATTCGAAAGTTTTAACGCGATACCTTATTTTTTTTATTTTGCTCGGCAGCTTAATTACCAAATGATAAATAGAGTTTTTCGTTGTAAGGAATATGTCTGTCAAGGTCGTTCGTATAACGGAACAGGAATCCCTGTTTCCATAATTAATCGCTATATCGCAAAATCGAAAAAATTAAAAGAAAAAAAGTTAACGGCCGAAAAATCTTTATCCGAAATTTTTGCGCATTTTTTTTTGCATACGTTATTAACGTTAGCATTATTAATCTTAGGGTGCAAAACTTATTAATCGTGCCCTTTAATCCTTAAATAATTTTAACAACTTTATATAATTAAAATCGGAATTCGTAATTAAGGTTTAAGCCTTAAAAAAGGTGGACGTTATTAATTAGAATGCGATGGACTAAAGGCTCCCTTCCGTGGATCTCGTAAATTAAGATATTATTTTTTCGGGTAATTCCGCCGTTACTAGTAAAAATTTTTTAATAGGTGCTGGGCGCCAATAAGATTTTTGGCGGGTTCCCAGGTATTTTCGGAATTTGGGTATTTTTTCCATTTAATCAGGTACTGGGTAAGTCCGTTTTGTTTTCGTATATCGAAAATTTTCTCCATTTCGTATACCTATTTGTTTTTTATTTCCATATTGTCCTATGCCGTATGCACTTTAACTGTATCTGCTGTTAACTTAAATAAGAAAATATAAAAAATTAAATAAAATTTAACTTTTAATAAAAGTTCTAATTAGTAATTATTTTCTAAGATTTTTTTAGCGATTTTATATAAACCGATATATTTGAAATCGAGTTTTTTGCTGGGTTATTTTGTTTAAATATTTTTATGGCAAAAAAAATTATTTCTTTTTTTTCGAAAATTGGTCTTTTTAACCTTTTTTAATTATAATATTTGCTTATTTAATTCCGTATAAATTCTAATTTTATTTTTATTTTCTGGTGTAATTATCGTAATTATTTTAACGTAAGGATTATTTTAACATTAATTAGACCGTTATCGCATATTTCCCTATAAACCTTTGAAATAAAATTAAAATTTACGTTTATAAATATTATCTTAATGCTTTCGTAATAACTGGTATTATAAACTAATTAAATAATCGGTAACTTTTTAACTTAATTATTCTGTTCGTAATTAATGTAATATCGTAAATAAGTTTTTAAGATTTAATTTATTCGTTTTATTTATTTATTCGTCTAAAGTTTAAATACGCTGGATAACTTATGATTTAAGCCGATTTATGCCCTAAGGCCTTGCCAAAACTTTAATGCAAATATTAATCCTTTATTTAATATAATTTCTATTAATAATTTATATATATTGAAAATATGTTTAAAGAAAATGTATGTTAATTATTCGGCGTTTATATCCTTATAATATGGTAAAAAATAGGAAAATTTTGTAAATCGGTTAACGATTACGAAAATGTTATCGTAATGTATTCCTGTAATTAAATTTTTTAATATAGGAAATTTAATAATAAAGTTAAATATAATTAAATATTATGGTCGCTTTGCGACTAATAATAGCTATAATTTTCCGTATGGCTTGTGTCGTCAAGTTTTTGCTTTGGCGCAAATATTACATTACCGTATGATTTTCTGTACCGTTAATTTCATTTTAGAAAAAATATATATGCGTTAAAATCGCTTTAAGGTTTTGTGGATCCCTAGATATCTATATAACTGATATTCGTATATTTTTCGTGCTAAATCCCTTTAATAATTTTCTGGCATTTGTATCTTATTTATTTTTTGGTTTTCTGGGAGATTATCGTTATATTATTAGATTTTCTGATATATATTACTAAGTATTACCCGAATTATCGCAATTTGTCGTAAGCGTAAATATCTTTTTATAGTAATATCAAAAATTATATGGTTAATTTTAACTAATTTTTTTTAAAATTTAATCGCCTGTTTAAAATATTTGCTTTGTCGTTTTCTGATTTTTTTTTGTAAATAATAACGAAATTAAAATTTGCCAATTTTTCTACGTATTTTAATTATCGTCCTATAAACTCCCTAGTTATAATAAATCGGGTAAAATTTTAATAATCCGTATAAACCTTAACCTGGTACAAGCTTCCCTTTAGGAAATGCTTAAATTCCCGAAATGCCATAATAATGGCCATAAATTCCTTATCTGGAATATCGTAATTAAGTTCGGTTTCTTTTAATTTATATAAAAAGAATATAATAAGGTATAATTTGCCTTAATTATTTTGCTATCCGATTATTACGCTTAATACGTAATCCGAAATATTGGTTTTTAGCTTAACGGAGCGGTTTAGATCGTATATAATTAATATTGGCTCGTTAGTAATTACATCCTTAATATCCTAAAATGCTTTTTCCGTATTTGGCGTTTATTTGAATTCTTTTTTTTTCATAAGATTTATTAGGGGTATAATTATTTTATTAAAGTTTCGGATAAACTTCTTATAATAATTAACAAATCCAAAAAATGCCTATATCTTTTTAACCGTCGTTAACGTCTGTTATTCTGTAATTACAGCGATTTTTTTGGGGTTTATTCTAATATGTTTTAGGATAATAATATATTCCAGATATTTTATTTCCTATATATAGAATTAATTTTTTTTTTACGTTAATAAGTAATTTTGCATCCTATAAAACTTAAAGAACTTTATGAACGTATTTTACGTATGCTTTTTTTATCTCCAAGAAAATAAAAATGTTATTAAAATAATAAACGACGAAAATATCGAGGTATTTTCGTAATACATAATTACTTATTTGTTAAAAAATTACTGGTACGTTCGTAAATCCCATTAATATAACCAAATACTTAAATAATCCGTATTTCGTTTTAAAGGTTATTTTCTATTTATATCTTTTTTTAATTTTAATAAAATTATATTTATCTTTAAGGTCGAATATTATAAACTATTTAGTTTTATAAAATCGGTTTTTTATTTCCGTAATTAAGGGTAATAATATTCGATTTTTAATAATAACGTCGTTTAATTGTTAATAATTAACTATAAGTCGTAATTTCTTATTTTTTTTAAGTACGAAGAATATAAGGTATCCTGCCGGTAATTTCGAAGGTCGAATCCATCTTTTTTATAGCCGATTTTCTAGGTATTTTCTGAAAATACGTAATTCGTTTTTATTAAAATTGTAAATAAGGTAAAACTTTGTCGAAAATCCTTCTTTAAAAATTATTTTATGATTTTATTCGCTATATTTTAATAATTTCGTATCGAGCTTATTTTTAAAAAGTTATTTATATTTATAATACTATAATAATATATTGGTTAAATTTTCTAATTCCTTAAGTTATTATTCGTATTGTTCCAAATCGTTATTCAGTTGCTTTAATTTTGCTTTAATAATAGCAACGATACGTCGTATTTTTCTTTGATGCCCGTTTTCTTTTTTATATCTTATTCCTTTGAGTAATAAAGTATTTATCGTATCCTTATGCCTGTATTCGTCGCTATCATTAATTAAATATTAAAATTTTAATTTTTTTCTTTTTATTTATTAATAAGGAATAAAATAAACTTTATTTGGCTAATTCCGCCATTAATCAAAATTCCGTATTGGCGTATTTATAATAATCTTAAGATTATATCGTAATTCCCGAATAAAACGATATCGAAATTAACCGTTTGGTATCGTCCTTAAATAAAAATTTCGAAATAATTAATTTCGTATATAATTTTTCCGTTATCGTAAACAAATTCCTAATTTTCGGCATTTATCGTTATATAAGGTTTTAACTTATATCTTTATGGCAGTTTAAGCTTATTAACCATATTCAGTACAATGTAATTTCCGCCCAAAATTCCGTAATTTATTATTATAATATATTAATACGTTCCGATTTGTATATTTAACGTAATAAAATTATCAATATTTTTTATCGTTACGTTTAAAGCTTTTTTTGAGAATTCTCTTTAATTTCTTTGGGTTTCGTTATCTTATAGCTTTTTTATAGGTAACTTTTTTTAACTTTTATTCGAATCTGTTAAACTTTATTTGTATTTTTTCGTTTAACGCGTTAAGCTGTTATATTTATCGTTATTGTCGGCGTACTGTTTTTTCGAACCGTATTAATTATTTCTAGTTTTTTTGCAATTTTTTTTCCTATTAAGTAAATTATTTTTTTATATTTATAACTGTATCCCATTATACGTCATTTTGGCTATCGTTTTAAAGATTTCCTATAAATTAACGTATTTTTTCTTTAATAACCTTTTTTTGGGGATTTGTAATAAATATTAATTAAAAATAAAGGTTCGTAATAATTTTTTGATAATACTTTTTTACCGTACGCTGGATTAACTTTTTTTCCGTTTGGTAATTATATTATTTATAATAACAAAAAAGGTTTTTTTGCAAGTATTATTTTTTTTTAGGTTAACTTTTTATTTCGACCAGTTGCTAAATATTTTTTGGGGTTATAATTCGAAGCTGTTAATATTATTACTTATTATTTTTATTATGCTCGGTACAATTTAAAAAGTTAAATCCCTTATAATATATTCGGGTAATTTGTACGTAAATATGTTATTTTTATTCCTTATGGTCGGGATATTCTCGTCGTCGACAATATATAACATATATTTTACCATATCGATTAGATATTCCGGGATAAAACTTTTCTGTTTAATTCCGGTATTCGTATAATTACCCTTATAACGCCTTTTGCTATATTCGCGATATTTATTAAGATAGCTTTTTAGCTTTTCGCATTTTTCGTCGAATCTTTTATCGTGATAATCCTTATTAAACTTTTTGTTTAAGGTCTAATGCGTATTTGGCTTGGATTATGTTAATAGCCTTATTATCGTTTTTTTAATTATTTCTGGATTGTTCTTCCGGTATAGGGGTCCAGTTATTTTATCGTAATTTTTTGGGCTTTTTGTATTTGTAAGCTTTATGTTTTATCTTGCCATAATTAAAGCACTTAATCTGGCTCCAATTTTGTCTGTAGGTAACGCCGAATTCCATAAGTCCTGGCGCCGTTCCATAAAAAATAAGGGGTGCGTTTTGTTTTTTCCCTTGGTTAGATTTATATCCCGAACGTAAGGCATATTATTCTTTTTTCTCTTATTGTTTTTCAAATTGTCGATTATTAATCTTAATTATCTTTGCAATATACCGGTCCAGGATAACTGGTTATTTAATCCGAATAATTTCATTTTTTATATTATTTTTTAGCCTTTTGTAAAATATATTAATAAAGGTATTAGCTTTATTATCTCTTTATCCTGCCTTAGCCGTAAGATTTTTAAAAGTTACGGCGTACTTAAACGTAAATTGTTTTTGTCGAAATTATAAAAATTATTAAGCCGTTAATTATTTTTTATCCGGATTGCCGAAATTATCGCGTACTTTGTTTTCAAAATTTATATAAATTAAAAAGATTTCGTTAGTAAAGTTTTCCTTATTTACTTTTTTTATTTCTAGGAAATTTCTTATAATGGGCTTAAACCAATTAACCGTATTTTTTATCAGGCATGCTCCTATTATTAGGACCATATCCGCTAGGTTATTAAGGTTTAAGAAACGAAGGTAAATTTGTACCTAAATTAGGAAGGTTTGAAGGTTGTCTTTTTTATCGTAGGGTTCTGGCTTTTTTGGTTTCATACGGGCGAAAAAGGGTTAGGCAGGCGTAGCCCTAAGTTATCGAACTTTTCTTTCCAGTTCCCGAATTCGAGCCTAAAGCTATTAAGTAGGGGTTTCTAAGTGCTAGTCGATATTTTAACAATATTAAGTATTATTTAGAGTTTAACGGTACTACTAAATAAAAGCTTGTAACGTATAACGGCTAAACGGTTTAACCAATTATTAAACCTAAGTCGTACGGGTTTATGTTGGCAGGAGTATCGTAAGAATCTAAGTAATGGATATAGGAACGTATTACGTCTCGTAATACCAAGGGTGCCTTGGGTAACGAATTGTTATTGCAAGCTAAAGCTATTTAAATTATGGAATTAATGAACGTATATATCCTTCTCCTTTAGCTGGATTACCACCAGTAAGTTGGTGATCCGGCTCACTGGCTCACCACCAGTGAGTTGGTGATCCATCACGTGACCTGATCCACATGTTTTTCTTGGCCTTCTCCGTTGCGACCGTTCCTGGAGGCCGTGGCTTGTCAGGTCGTAACAGTACCTTAGGTAACGATATTATATTACAAATTAAAGTTATTTAAATTATGGAAATAATAAGCATATATATATTAGTTTTTGGTATTATTGTTTATTTTTGCTGAATTATATTTAGCGAAGTTTTGTTAAATAATTATTTAATGTTAATTAATCGTGTTTAATAGATTTTTGCTAAGTACTTATTGCGTAACCCAAAAGGCGGTCCGTGTTATTTTCGTTAACCGTTTCCTAAGGTCGAAATTGTTAGATTGTAATACGATTTTCTTTTCCTAAATCTTGCTTTTAAGATTTATTTTTTTTAGTCAGTGTTAACGGTTTTTTACGATATCGGGTTGCGTTATTAAAAGTTGTTATCAGGTTTTTTCCATTATTCGTTAGCAAAATCTGCTTTTTATTTTCGACGATTTTAATTTCGAAGTTATGCTGTATTTCTTATGTTTTTCTAAAGGTTGAAAATGCGAAATAATGGAAAATATTTTAAAATATAAGGTTTGCGATAAAACTGGCATTTTTGTTGAAAAATATTTATACCCAAAACTAACATTTAAAACGAAAGGAAATTTTTGCAAAGAAATATTTTTTGGAATTATAAAAACGTTATTAACAGGAAATAAATAAAGTTATTACGTATTTAATCCGTTTTCGGAAATAAAAAGTTTTTTTCGTTTAAAAGAAATAAAAATGGTATAACGGAAATTATAATCGTTCGAGGAGCTAAAGGAGCAAGAACGTTAAAAGCAGGCTATCGCCGAGGTTTCTATAGCCGTATTAATTTTTTTTCGCTAGTCCCGTAAACTGGTCCGGTATCGGTAATATTAATTGGTTTGTTAGAGATATTAATTAGGATGCGATTATTTCTACTAGTTCGGTTATTACTGGTAAAAATTCTTTAATAAGCGTTAAACGCTAATAAGGTTTTTGGCAGGTTCCTAGGTATTTTCGAAATCCGGGTACTTTTTCTACTTAATTAGGTACTAAGTAAATCCGTTTTATTTTCGTATATCGAAAATGGTTTCTATTTTATATGTTTATTTATTTTTTATTTTTATATTATTTTATGCCATATATATTTTGATTATATTTACTTCTAATTCGAATAAAAGACGTAAAAAATTGAATAAAATTTAACTTTTAGCAAAGGTTTTAATCAATAATTGTTTTTTTAAGACTTTTTAGTGATTTTGTATAGACCTATATATTTGAAATCGAATTTTGTATTAAATTATTTTGTTTAAATATTTTTTATGGCAAAGAAAACCATTTTTTCTTTTTCAAAAATTAATTTTTTCAACATTTTCTAATTATAATATTTATTTATTTAATTTCGTACGAATTCCAGTTCTGGTTTTATTTTCTGATATAAGTATCGTAATTATTTTAACGTAAGAATTATCTTAATATTAATTGGGCTATCGTTACGTATTTTTTTGTAAATTTTTAGAATAAAATCAAAATTTACGTTCGTAAGTATTATTTTGATATTTTCGTAATAGCTGGTATTATAGGTTAATTATGCGATTACCAATTCTTTAGTCCAATTATTTGTTCGTAATTAATGTAATATCGTAAGTAAATTTTTAAGATTTAATTTGTCCGTTTTATTTATTTATTTATTTAAGGTTTAAATACGTTACATAATTTGTGATTTAGACCGATTTATATTATTAGGCTTTGCTAAATTTTAGATATAAATATTGATCCTTTATCCGAAATAATGTCCATAAATAATCCGTATATATTAAAGATATATTTGAAAAGAATATATGCTATTTGTTCGACCTCTATATCCTTGTGATATAATAGAAAATAAGAAAGATTCGTAAATCGATCGACAATTATAAAAATGCTGCCGTAATATATTTTTATAACTGGATTTTCTAATATAAGAAATTTAGTAATAAAGTTAAATATAACTAAATACTATAATCGCTTTGTAACTGGTAATAACTGTAATTTTCTCTATGGCTTATATCGTCGAGTCTTTACTTTGGCGCAAATATCGTATTGCCATATGATTTTTTATACCGTTAATTTCATTTTAATAAAGGAATATGTGCGTTAAAACCGTTTTAGGGTTTTATAAATCCTTAGATGTTCGTATAATTAATGTTCGTGTATTTTTCGTACTAGATTTTTCTGGTATTTTTCTAGAATTTGTATTTTGTCCGTTTTTTGGTTTTCTAGGAGATTATCGTTATATTACTGGATTTTCTGATATATATCGTAATGTACTGCTCTAATTGTCGTAATTTGTCGTAGGCGTAAATATCCTTTTTTGGTGGTATCGAAAATTATATAACTAATTTTAACTAATTTTTTTCGAGGTCCGGTCGTTTATTCAAAGTATTTGCTTTATTATCCTTTGAGCTTTTCCTATAAATAATAACGAAATCGAAATTCGTTAATTTTTTATATAACGAAATTATAATCCTGTAAGTTCTCTAATTGTAATAAATCGGGTAAAATTTTGATAATTTATATAAATTTCAATCTAATACAAGTTTCCCTTTAGGAAATACCTAAATTTTCGAAATGCCACTGTTCCAGGCTAGAGCCTATAGGGCAGCTCGGGCTTACGGAGCGAGCTCCTTAGCCCAAGCTTACCCATATGTATATAGGGAGCAGCCACCTCGCTGGTGGCTAACTGTTTCTTCCTTTCCCTCCTTACTTTGAATATAAACCTTTATTGGGCCGTATTTCCGTTTAACTTATGTATTATGCCCATTATATATATTTAAGGTTATAACTTATTATAACTTTTAGGAAGTTAGGTAAAAACGAAACGTTTTTTAAAAATATCTTAATTATGGATAATAAGCTAAAAAAATTTTTATAACAAGGTAATTATAAGGTAATATAACTAACGAAATTATAAGCGAACTTACGGTATTAATTTCGTTCTGAATTATTACAGAAAATTTATAATATTAGTTATTCGTAAATATACTTTAAAAGCTTAATATATAGCAGAAAAAGTTTGCTAAATTAGTTTTTAGCCGTAATAAAACGATAAATAATTTGTTTAACCGGATAACGGAAGTAAAAAGATATTTTTTTACGAAAGCGGAAGAAAAAAAAACCCTTATAAAACAAGACCCGTTTTATTAAAAATTTACGGTAAGCCCGCCGCTTAATAACGTATTCGCAAAAACGAATCGTAAACCTATAAAATAACTTTTATAGGATCGGAAACAAAAAACGTTCCGTTCGTTTTTCGCCATGCTCTATACGAAAATAAAAAAAAACCGGTTTATTTCCGGTTTTTTTGCAGTAATTTATTTAGATATTATAATATTTGTATTTACTGAAAAATAATTATAATTTAATTATTAATTCGAAATAGGAGGATTACGAAAACATTTTAACGTTAATAATTTTTTATATAAAAATAATTCGAAAATAAATAAACGGTATAATCCGTTAAAATAATTATAACGTATAAAGTAAGATAATAATTAATAGTTTTAAAATTATTTATTAGATTTTAAATTTAAATTAATCGAATATAAAGATTTAACGTAACTTTTAATAAGTAAGGTGGTTTCCTTAAATACCGATATTAATACGTAATTCCGCAATATGTTAATTACGAAAAATATACCTTATAATAATTATAACCGTTAAATACGTAAGGCAAAAAAAGTAATTAATCGCTTAAAAGTTTTAACCGATTATTATATAAATAAAAAAAACGATTTGGTATTCCGGTAAAAAAATAAAATAACTAATTAATAATAATACGTAAACCAAATTAATAAACCGGTTTAAATAATAAATATTTAAGGAGATATATTTATAACGGACGTTATATAGCTAATTACGTTAATTTTTAAACTTATAAACCAATAACGAAATAATCGAAAAAACCGATCCGGGGGTAATTCGAAATAAGGTTCGGATAACCGGCCTTATGCAAAATAGCTTTTCGATAACGAAATAAAAATTCGGAAACGGAAAAAATAATACTTCTATTACGCCGTTAAGAAATATTCGAACTGGAAATACCCTAAATACAAATCTGCAAAACGGTTTCGTCCGGCTAAAATGGAAATTACGGCAGTAAATTTGTGAAATACCGTTAACGGGAATAACGAATTAAATAACGAAAATTTAAAAAAATAACCCCTATTAAAAATTATTAACAAAAAAACGTAATAAAGAAAAAATTAAAAAGAATTAATAATAAACTAAATAATACTTTTTTTATATTAAACGGGTTAATTAATAATATTATATATATAAACGTTTTAATCGATAATAAATATATTTATTATTTTACGTTTAATTAATAATTAATTTGCCGTTTAAAATTATAATATATATTTATTATATTTTATCCGTTAAGGTTAACGAAAAATAACGAATTTATAATAACCGTAATTCGAAAAGTTATTTACGTTAACGTACATTTAAACGGCCGCCTAAAACGAATCTGAAGGTACGTAATTAAAAATTTATTTTATTCTTTTATTTTAAGAAAACTTTAAATAAAATATAATAATATTATGTACAAGGCGAAATAACGGTTTATCCGTTTCGCGAATAATATTACCGCGCTTATATTACGCGAAAAAAGATAATTTAATAAAAAACCTAAGGACCGCTTAAAAAAGCAATTATAAAAGTACAAAAAAACCTACCTAATAACGGTTATAACCTTTGCAGTAATAACGCGGCAAAACCGCTATAGAAAAAACGGGACATAATTATTCGCAATCTTTATAAAAAATATTAATAAGGCTTTAAAAGTAAAACCGCAATTAACTTCTAAAGATATAACGAAACGTTTTTTTAAAAAAATACGGAAATTCCGAAACCTTTTTGCAAATAATAAAAATTTATTATTATTACCTTATTATAATAATAATAACGTAATAATAAACTTAAAAATAAATATCTTAAATTAAAAAAAATCTTATAAAAACTCTTATATAAAATATTAAAAGAAAAATTATTAGTTTTACGTAAAATATTTATAAACCTATTTAACAAAAATTGGATTCGGGTTAATAATTTCTTTATAGGTATTCCGGTATTATTTGCAAAAAAACCTAATAAGAATTTATAATTTATATAAATTATAAAGAATTAAATAAAATTACGAAACAAAATTATTATTTTTTTCTATTAATAAAGAAAATGTTACGAACCTTATTATAAGCCCGGTGGTTTACGAAGCTCGACGTTCGAACGGCTTTTTACCGGTTACATATTTATTAGAAAAACGAATAAAAAATTACGTTTCTTATACGTTTCGGGTTTTTCGAATAGTTAATATGCTTATTTGGCCTTAACGGTATATCGGTTACCTTTTAACGTTATATTAATATTACGTTAAAACGTTATTTTAATAATTTTTACTTTACGTACATAAACGATATATTAATTTATTCGTCCGGTTTTCGAACCGACTATATAACTAAAGTTAAGCTAATATTCCGCCGCTTAACAAAAATAAAACTAAAATTAAATCCGGATAAATACGAATTCGTAATCCAGGAAACGAAATACTTAAAATTTATTATCGAAACAAAAATAAGTTTAAAAATTAATCCTAAAAAAATAACGGTTATTCGGGAATAAAAAGCCTTTATTAACGTAAAAAAAGTTAAAAGCTTTATCGGATTCGTTAATTTTTACCAAACCTTTATAAAAAATTTTAACGGAATAACGGCTCCATTTTTACAACTAATTAAGAAAAAAAACCCTTTCCGCTAGAAAAACGAAAAACAATAAGCCTTTAATTAATTTAAAAAACTTTTTATTATAACGCTTATTTTTACGTATTAAGACCCCTAAAAAAACGGTAATAAAAGCAAATTATTCCGGCTGGGCAGCTGGAAAATATTTATCTTAATTTGATTTATTAAAACGCTTATAATTAATTACGTATTTTTTAAGAAAAGTATTATTAACTAAATATAATTACGAAATATATAATAAAAAACTGTTAATTATTATTAAAGCATTAACAAAATAAAAAGGGAAATTTTAAGAATTAATTAATTTTTTTATAATTTTAATAAATTACGTAAACTTTTAATACCTTAAAAATATTTACAAATTTATTAAAAAGCAAATTCGATAAACCGGCTTTTTATTCGCTTTTAATTTCGTATTTAAATATTGCCCTAATAAGTTAATAAATTGACTTAATATTATATTTTGCAAATTTTAAAACGTATTTCGCGGCGAAAAAGATATTAAGCTTTAAAGGCGGGTAACCCGGTTAATTAAGGAAAAATAATTATTTAATAAATCGACGCGGATTTAAAAAGTTTTAATAACCGTAATTTACTTAAAACGAAATAATAACGAACGATCGGTTATACCCCCTAGCAACAAAGTATTTTTTGAAAAAAACCTTTAAAAATATAAAATTTAAAAATTACTAAAAATAAAACTTTAAATATGGCATACGCTGCCGTAACTCAGAAATTACGTAATTTCCCTCTAGCTATAAGCGCAATAAAAAATTTTATAACAAAATACTTTTTCGACCCCAAAAACTTTTTATAATTTAAAAAACGTACTTAGGTTCCTATTTGGGAACCGTTTCGAACGTTATTAATTTAATAGGTATGCGACTTTTATATTACCGGCCACCTAAAAAAATGTTACGTTAATAATATTAATTCGTAATTATTATTAATTGGAATAAATTTAAAATATATGCCGTTTTTATTATAATTATAATATATATAATAGGTCGTACGTATAAAAAGAAATAAAAAAAGAATTACTATAACCCTTACTTATTTTAAACCGATTTTATTCAGATTTTTCGGTAACTTTTATAATTAACTTATCGGCAAAATAAAAAAAGGACCTTTGCTTTTTTATGATATTTTACGATCGTTTAATAAAAACGGTTATTTTAAAGCCGATACTTAATATGGACGCAGAAATATACGTTTAATATTTTGTTACTTATTATTGAAAATATTACGGTTTCCTTAAAAGATTAATATCCGATAAAGGAAATAACTAAATAAATAAATTCTGGACTTATTTATGTAATTTAATAAATATATAATAATAATTTAATATATTCTTTTATTCTTAAACGAATAAAATTACGAAAAGAATTAATCAAAAAACTTTTACGTATTTCCGTTATTTTATAAATTACGTATAATATAATTAAGTTAAGTTTTTACCGATAGCATAATTAGCCTTTAACGGCAAAAATTTTTCGTTAAGGGTAAACCTTTTTTTTTAATTTACGGGTACGATATAAAGCTTATTAATAAGGTACCGGTAATCTCCTAATTAACTCCCAAAACGGAAAAAGCTATTAATTTCGTTAAAAAGTTACGAAAAAATACGGAATTCGTATAAGTTATTATAATATCGGTTTAAGCCCGGATAAAATAATTAATTAACGTTTTTAAAAATAAGTACCATACTTTAAAATAAGAGACCTAATATAATTAAATTTAAAAAATATAATTACCCCGTAATTATTTAAAAACTTATTTTGGATATACGTTAAATATAAAATTACCGTAATTACATTATATAATACCGTAAAATTAAACGTACTGTTAAAAATATATCCGAAATTCGACTTAAATTTTCTAAAATTAATAATAAAAAACCCGTTATTTAGCCAGATTTTAAATAATAACTAACCGTTACCGATATTATTAAAAAAAAAAGAAAAAAGAATATGTAATAAAACGTATATTAAAAGCTGAAAGTAAGCGCATAAATTGCGGTCGCCGAAAAGAATTATTCGTAAAGTAGATAAGTTACGCCGAACCGGTATAGGAATTACGTAATAGTTTCAAAAATATAACTGCCCTTAATAATTTCGAAAGATTATTCGGAAACGGAAACGGAATCGGCAGAAACGTAAAGGCACGAATAAAAACAAGAGGAAAAAGATATAAGCAAAGCCGCCGCCGCCTCGTTATAGCCTCGTTACTCCCTAAAGGCGAGGAAAGGGGTGATGTTATAAGCTAAAGCCTATAAGGCAGTTCGGGCTTACGGAACGAGCTCCTTAGCCCGAACTTACCCATATGTATATAGGGAGCAGCCATTTTGCTGGTGGCTAGCTGTTTCTCCCTTTCCCTCCTCACCTTGAATATAAACCTTTGTTGGGCCGTGCCTCCGTTCAACCTACGCATTGTGCCCGTTACATATTTTTCTTTAATGCCCGTTTTTCTATATTTTGTTCTTTTAAATAATAAGGTTTTTATTATATTCTTATACCTATATTCGTCGTTATTATCGATCGAATATTAAAATCTTAATTTTTTTATTTATTAATAAAGAATAAAATAAACTTTACTTAATTAATTTTTTTATTAATTAAAATTCCCTACTAACGTATCCATAGTAATCTTAAGATTATATCGTAATTTTTAAATAAAACGATATCGAAATCAATTATCTAGTATTTTCTTTAGATAAAAATCTCGAAATAATTAATTTCGCGTATAATTTTCCTATTATCGTAAGCGAATTCCTGATTTTCGATATTTATTATTATATAAAGTTCTAATTTGTATTTTTATAATAATTTAAACTTATTAACCATATTTAGTACAATATAATTTTCGCTTAAAGTTTTTGCAATCTATTATTACGGTATATTAATACGTTCCGATTCGTATATTTAAGATAATAAAGTTATTAACGGTTTTTATTATTACGTTTAAAGCCTTTTTTAGAAATTTTCTTTAATTTTTTAAATTTCGTTATCTTACGACTTTTTTATAAATAACCTTTTTTTAATTTTTGTTCGAATCTGTCGAATTTTATTTATAATTTTTCGTTTAACGCGTTAAGTTGCTATATTTGTCGTTATTGCCGACATACTGTTTTTTCGAATTATATTAATTATTTTTGGTTTTATTACAGGTTTTTTTATCGAATAAATTATTTTTTTATATTTGCGACTACATCCCATTATACGTCGTTTTAACTGTCGTTTCGGAGATCTTTTATAAATTAACGTATTTTTTTCTTAATAGCCTTTTTTCGGAAAGGTTTGTAATAAATATTAATTAAAAATAAAAATTCGTAATAACTTTTTAGTAATATTTCTCCATTATACGCTGGATTAATTCCTTTTCCGTTTGGTGGTTATATTATTAAAAATAACAGAAAATGGTTTTTTGCGTGCATTACCTTTTTTCGAGCCAGCTTTTTATTTCGGCTAATTATTAAATATTTCCTGGGGTTATAGTTCGAAAATATCGATATTATTGTTTATTGCTTTTGTTATTTCCACTACGGTTTAAAAAGTCGAACCTTTCGTAATATATACGAGTAATTCGTCCGTAAATATGTTATTTTTATTTCGCGTAATCGGGATATTTTCGTCGTCGACAATATATAGTATGAATTTTGCCGTATCGATTAAAAGTTCCGAGACAAAGTTTTTCTATCCAATTCTGATATTTACGTAATTATTTTTGTAATATTTTTTGTTGGGTTCGCGATGTTTATTAAGCTAACTTTCTAATTTTTCGCATTTTTCGTCGAATTTCTTATCGTAATAGTCTTTGCTGTATTTTTCGCTATAGAGGATTTAATATGTACTTAAGCTGAATTATGTTGATAAATTTGCTTCCGTTCTTTTGGTTTTTTCTGGATTATCCCTTAGGTACAGGTTTCCAGTTATCCTAACGGGGCTTTTTGGGTATTTTATATTAAGATGTTTTGTATCCTATTTTGTTTCAATTATAATATTTGGTTTAGCTCCAGTTTTTTTGTAAATAGCTTTTAATTCTATAGATCCTGGTTTTGTGCCGTAAAAAGTGTTATTATGTCGAAAAATGCTGATATTAATCATATAACGAAATTTATTATTATTTTTTCCTTTAATGCTTTTAATACGTTATATATATTGTCGATCGTTAATTTTAACTGCTATAACGATATAATTCGATAAATAATTAGACCGGTTAAATTTAAAAAGGTTTTTTTGTAAATTTTTTTAAGCCGTTTAAAAATTTGGCCATTAATACTTTTTGTCCCTAATTTAGTTTAACAGCTAACTGAATTAGCGTACTGCTATAATTAGATATTAATTTTTTGTCGTAATTATTGGATTTATATATCGCTTTTTCTTTTTTTGTTTATTATTCCGAAAACCTTTATTAATATTTATTCGAATTATTCGTAATTGCTATAAATTCGTATTATTTTTGGGTTTCGTTTTTTCGACTAATAAAGTAACGTGTTTTTTTATAGCGGGTTCGAATTAAATGGCCGTATTTCCGATAAGCCGTTCGATTGCAAATTCCATTCGTATAATAAATATAATAAGTCGAATAAGAAAATATCTGAAATATACTTAATATTAAGTTAAAAATAATTATAATTTAGTTAAAATTCCGTCGAAAAGTTCTGGCTTAAGAAGCTTAAGAACTTTTTTTGATTTTTTAATAAAGTTTAATTAAATAACCTGGTTTATTTAAAAAATTTTCTTAATTTCGAAAATTTTTTTTCTTTAACCTTTTTATGAGCGGCTTAAAGAGACGTCGTAAGATTATTATTATCTTTTTTAAGCTGGATAATACGTTCGTTTATGGCATCCAGACGTCGAAGAACTTCTTTGCGAAAAAAACAAGGTTTTTTCTTTTCCTCCTCAGATTTTATTCCAGTGTCCAGGTAATCAGGGATCTGGTAAATGCGCTGTTCAGGTTGTTTGCTAATAAATATAGCGTTAATCGATATTGCTTAAAATCTGATAATATTATTAAATAAAAGTTTATAACGTATAACGGCTAAAAGGTTTAATTAATTATTAAACCTTAATCGTACGAGTTTATGTTAATAGAAATATCGTGGAAATCTAAGTAATAAATATAATAATCGTATTACGTTTCGTAATATTAAAAGTACTTTAGGTAACGATATTATATTACAAGCTGAAATTAATTAAATTATGGAAATAATAAGCGTATATATATTGGTTTTTGGTATTACTGCTTATATTTGCTTAATTGTACTTAGCGAATTTTTGTTAAACAGTTATTCAGTGCTGATCAGTTGTGCTGAGTAGATCTTTGCTAAATACTTATCACGTGACCCAAGAGGTGGTCCGTGTCATCCTCGTTGACCGTTTTCTGAGGCCGGAGCTTGTCAGGTCGTAACAGATCGGATATGCCGATGTTTCAAGAGAGAATAACAAGCCTTCGCGGATAATAGATCTAGCCTGTTCCCGTAACATCAAGGATCCGCTTTTACGCCTTACGGGCGCCTGTGGGATTTAGGTATGGGGTATAGTGATAACGTGTAATGAATGCCCCATTTATCTAATGCTTAGGGCCTACTTTCCCGAAACACCTTATTATCGTAAGCCGCAGTTTTCGGCCCCAGTCTCTCGTTATCTGCCTATCGAACTTTTAGGCGTAAGAAACTACATCGCCTCCTGAAGGCCTGATTCGGCAGAAAACAGGTTAAGGAATATAAAGGTTGAACGTCTTTTACCTAGAAAGAAAACCGGTGCTTTCGTTACCTTAGCTAGCTCAGGCCTCGCTCGTTTGTAGCTCATGTACTACTTTTTTTTTAGCTAATTAAAGTGCGTATCCCCGTAACAAGCGAGCGAGGCCTAAGTTGGAGTTATGCGAAAAAAGGGTCCGTTCTCCGTATTATTACTAAAATCGTTAACTTTTTTCCGATTTCTTTTAAAAAATAAATTTTAAATAAAAAAATTTCGTTAATAACCCAAATTAAGGCCGATAAGGTTAATACTTTATATACGCCTCGAATATAAGCTGATATACGTACAGGAATTTTTTCAATTTCTTCAGATTAAAATTGGGGCCGATATAATTAAATTTAGTTCTGGGAAATAGGCGACCGGAACGCCCTTATTGTGACGGCTAGGCGGTTTAACCAATTATTAAACCTTAAGTCGACGGGTTTATATTAATAGAAATATCGTAAAAGTCTAAATAATAAATATAATAATATATTATATTTTTTAATACCTTATTATTATAAACGATTAATATTAATAAATATTATAAATTAAAATTATTTAAATTATAAAAATAATAAATATATATATTTTATTCCTATTAGCTGGATTACTACCAATAAATTGGTAATCCGGCTTACTGGCTTACCACCCGTAAGTTGGCGATCCGGCTCACTGGCTCACCACCAGTGAGTTGGTGATCTATCACGTGACCCGCCCCACCGCGCACTTGTGGTTGGATCATGGCAGACCGTTTCTGGAGACCGTGGCTCGTTGGGCCATGACACTTATGGCCGCGATAGCACAACTACTGGTCGTATTATCGTACACCGGACGTCCTAGGTATACTTTATATGGGAAAAACCCGTATCTTAATTTTTTCGGCCGTACGGGCTATGGTTGTTATGTCGTAACCATAAAAAGGTTCCGGATTTAATTAACCGGAACGCCCTTATAGTTGCGACGTAATAACCATAATCCGTACGGACAAAAACATAGCTGAACGGGCTTTTCCCATATTGAATTACTCTTAGAAGGCTTATGGCGAAATGTTATATACGGTAATTATGCTGTCGCAGCTATAAGGGCGTTCCGGATAAAAAGGTTACGGAGAACGGAAATTTTATATTTAATTTTTAATATTTTTGCCCATTTAGCCCGGATTAGAAAATTTCGTATATAGTTAAATAACTATTTTAAAACTGTATATAATAATAATAATTATTATTTTTTAATAAATTTTGTTATTGTGGTATTAATAAGTTTTTAAAGTAAATTTTCAAAATTTTGTATAGGATTACGGAAAACGGAGCCAAAAAATCATAACTTGCCATTAGGCCCTATTTTGGAGGTTCGGTGTTTTTATAGGTCCTTGTTATGGGTCGGTACCTAAGGTACAAAGCTCTAGCCACAGCTGCGCCGCAGGCGCAGCTACAACCTCCAAAATAGGGCCTGATTTTAATGAGGTAATGCTTTCGGTAGTAACTTAAGGACCTAATCCTCAGCCGGTTTAAATACCGCTTATTAAGTCTTGACTAAACTTGCCAAATATATGGAGGCCGCCTAAGCCTTAATACCGTTGGATTGTTACTATACCGCTGGGCTTTACCTCAACCTGGCACTAATTATCAAAGCTAAGTATATGCAGGATTCTTATTCTTACTCCGGTCTAGTGGTTATCTGAAACCTATTATTCTCAGCCGGTCCTCCCTCTCTCTCTTAAACATGGTATAATAAGCTCTTATTAGGCCTCGTACACCCGAAAGCAAATTTCATGCGCCTCAGAATTGGCACCGTCCAAGCGTCTAATAGGTCTGTATCTGTCAGCTAGCAGGGGGTGCTCTAGCACCCCATATACGGAAGATTCCCTCTGATCGGAACATATATGTTCCGGGACTAGATCACCTTAAAGTGCAGTACGCGTTTTAGAGCACTTGCAACTAGTTAACAATACACATATAACTAATATCCCTTATATCTGACAATTAAAAGTTTTATTCGTTTAATTAAGGTATATATCAATTAATCAATTGTTATTAAAACAATATAAGCTATATATTAGTTATAATTATCGAAATACGCCAATAATAATAATAACGACCGTACCGTTAACGTCCTCCGTTATTTACAAGGGACCTAAGGACTGGGATCGCTTTAAAGGCGAATTCCAATTTAAAACATATGCGTTCGATATTTGGGATTATATCGATCCTAATCAAAACTTTTAATAGCCTATTAAACATATAAAACCCAATATAACCTCTTATTTAAAAAGACGAATCCGCCATACGATACGAATTAATACCTTAAGCGGTTTTTCGTTTATATTTATATTTTCTGGAAAAGTTATCGAAAAAATTAATTATACCAGTTATTTAACGAATACCTTTAAGATAACGACCGAAAATAAATAAATTTATAATTAGGACTTTATGGCATATACTTACAAAGATTAAAAGTACGACATTTTTCGCAAAAATATTACCGACCTTATGAAATAAGTTTTAAAATTAGTATTTCTAACGATTTAAAAAACTAGCTTTTTTCCAGGAAGAAACTTACGAAAATAGTACGCCAGCCTGGGCGAATCCGATAAAATATACGATAACAAACTCTTAATTAATACCTAACGAAAATATTGCGAAATGTTAAAATAAATTTCGAAATCTTGTAAAAAATTAAACGAATAAATCGTAAAATAATAAAAGATTATGGCCTTAAGATAACGATATAATATTTTAAAAACGAAAACGTCGATTATATAAGTTAACGATTTATATATAATATTAACCTTTATAATTAGAAGATAAATTATTACTTTCCAAATAATAAAAAAAACCGAAATCGATAACAGTATAATTAATTTCTAAAAAGCGGTAATTAACTTTTTGGATTATTGGGCTATAACTTATTTTATATTTATATTACGAAATATTAAGGTAACGTTTTTAACGTTTTACGGGATATTTGCAAATTTTCTTAATTAAAATAATTTTAATTAAAAAAAATCCCAAAACATTAATTTTTAATCGTAAGAAAAAACCGTAAACCGTAAACCGAAACAAACTAACCGTAAAAGTTCTTATATAAACCGAAACGGTAATAAGCGAAAACGTCAAAAATTAAACGCATAAAGCATTTATTACAAAACATATTAAATTAATTATTATACATTATTTAATTATTACTATATATTTTTTGAAAAAACCTCAGAAAATTTCCGTTTTAACGACAAAGTAATAATATATATTTAAGGACGAATTTCCGCCGATTAATCTTTAAAGGAAAAAAATAACCGCATATCGGAAATTATAGAAAAACTTATGATATAAAAAATAAATTAACTTTTAAAAGGGGTATAACAAATATTAATATATTACTTAATTATTAATTAACGTAACGCCATAAATATTTTATTTTATCTCTTAAAAATTTAATTCTTTTAAATTTAAAATTTACGATATATATTTTTAATTTAATTAATAAATTCTTAAATTTCAAACTAATTATATAAAATAACGAAATATACGTAAGTAATAACTTCGTCCTAATTAAAAATTACGAAAAAGTTAATATAACTTTTCGAAATTTTAACGGTACAAAAGTATTACGTTTATACGACGTAATATATTGCAAAAGTTTTGCTTATAACCTAATATTTTTTCGGCAGTTCCGAAAAAAGAGTTATTAATAAAATAACCGAAAAATTAATAATTTTATTTAAAATAAATATAATTAATTTATTATCGAAAATATTAGCATAATAATTACTTATATAATTTTAAATTACTTATAAACGAAACGTTAATTCGTAAATAACGAAATTATTCTAAATCGATAAAGATATTATATAATACCTAAAATTAAAATACCTAAAACCCAAAATAATTACTTAATTATAATTTTATACGAAAAAAATTTACTTAAAGGGTTTTATAATAATTAAATATTAAATATATGGTAAGGCGAAAGTTAAAAAGTTAATATGCCGTAAACCAAAAAAAGGAATATCCCGATTAAGATAAAAAATTATTATCGATTTTATAAATTTTAAAAAAAAACCTTAAAAAATATAAATACGTTATATTTATTATTAATAAATACTTAAATTTTATTTAAGATATTTACTTTAAGAATCGAAAATAAAATATATTAATTATAACGTTTCGATATTTCCTAAAAATCTTAAAAAACTAAAACAAAATTTTTCTATAAATAATTAAATACGATAACAAAATCCCGAAAAATTATTAATTTCGAAATATACTTTAATTACCATTTTTTAATATTAGATTTAAACTTTTAATATTATATACCCAGGTTTAAAACGGGGGTATAAAACATTTAAAAGGTATAATTAAAAAAAAGTAATTATAATGCGAAATAACGATAAATTATTTTTGTTTTTAATCGTATATATTTCTAAAGTAATAATATATTTATATAACCGTATCTATAAATACGTTTTTTTTGGCAAAGCCTATTCGAAATTTATTATATTTATTTAATATATAAAAATGGCGTTATAATATTTAATCGAAAATTTTATTAAGCTTATCTACGAATATACGGATATATAATTTATATTATGATAATTACCGCTTTAAAGAAATAATAAGTATTTTAAAGATTAAATTCTAAAGCGTAAATTAATTATTTCGTCGGTTACCGATTTATAAATATTTATAAAATTTAAAACTTATTAATTAATAAGGTTATTATTATTTAAAATATATAATTTAATAAAAAAGCCATTTTTTAAATAATATTAAAAATTTAAAAAACGGTTTTTTATATATTAAAGAAAAATAATTACAAACGTTATTCCGATAAGTAAATATATTTAATTAAAACGATAATTATTTAATTTATATATAAGAAAAAAATAAAAATCTAAAGAAAATAATTTAATTACCGGTTAATTAAAAGGAATAATTTTAAAAAAGTATTAATATAAAATATATAAAAAATAAGAAAAAATAAACTTATTTGCAAAAAATTAATTATTTTTATACGACTATTATATTGGAATTATTTCCGTTTTTTAAATTATTACGATTATTACGTTAACGGAAAAAATAAAAGTAATTTTAAGTTCCCTTTATATTATTTAACTTAAAGTAACGGTAAAAAACGAAAGTATTTTACGGGTTATAAATATAAGCTTTCCGTATATTTTGTATTAAGACAATATTATCCGAAATATATATAAGATATGGAAAACCATATTTAATATAAAACGTATAATTTGTTCTATAAGTACGTACGATAACCGGCCGGTAAGTTACAAAAATTTAAGGAAATTAATTACCCGAAATACGTATTATTTTAATCGGAAAAATAATAATATCTTAGTATATAAAAAAATATTTAGATTATAAAACTAAGTTATATAAACGTAATTTACCGCTACCGCCGTAAGGCTATAAAAAGTTAAATATATATTTGTAAAAAAAGATATTCCGTAAAACCAAAAAGGCTTATTTGCAAAACCATAAAAAATACGATTTTAAAAAGCCGTCAATGAATTTTTTGCTAAAAGGAAATAAGTTTTAAAATATATGTAAATATACGTTTATAAATTTAATAAATATAATTAATTTTAAAATTATAAAGCCCTTTTTGTTGTACGAAATAATTAATAACTTAAAACCGTTTATAATAATATATATATAATTATTTTTATTAAAAGATCGTTTTAAGTTTTAATTATTATTATAATTAAGTTCGATTTAAAACTTAAGTAATATAATGTTATAAACGCCGTTATAAATGTCAATTTATTTTACGAAATATATATAAAAATATTTTTAAGATAGTTATAACGTAATAACATTTTTTTAATTAAGAAAGTAATATAGGGATTAAAAAATTATTTTTGTTATAATAAAAGGATTTTATTAAAATATTTAAAAAAATTAAGATTTAATTTTGTTTTTTACGAACCTTATTATTTTATTCGTTAAGAGGTATTTATTTTTTTCTTTATAAATCATATTATTATAATATATTACGAAAGAAATTTAAATTTCGTCGATTAATTAATTTAATAAATATAAGAACGGTATACCTTAATAAAAGGTAAGGACTTATTGTAATTTCTCGGTATCGAAATAATTAAAAATAAATGTAATAAGAAAATCTGGTTATTTTAATCCGATTTCATAAATAAATTAATTAATTTAATATTAAAAAGAATTTAAATAACTTTTTAAAATATGTATAATTAATATTAAATTATTGCCAAATTTTAATTTGGCGTATTTAGGCTTTATTAATAAATATTAGAAAAAAATTAATTCTATTTTTTTCGTAATAATTAATATATAACCCGATAGATTTTTTACGGTATTCCAATTTGCCAAATTTAATTTAAACTTTAATAACATATATTATAAAATTACCGACCGAATTATCTTATACTTAATTGGAATTAAAACGTTAACGTTATAATTCGGAGGTAAAGATTTATTAAATATTTAAAACGACGCCTTTTTTACGGATAATATGATAAATTAAAAAAACTTTTAAACTTACGTTATAAGATTATTCGGAAAAATAATAAAATAACGGACGAATAAGTAAAATATAATATTTATTTTTGTAATAAAAATAAAATAATTATTTTTATATAAATTATAAAAAAAACCTTATTTAACTTTTAATTTATTAAAAAATTAAAAATTACTTTAAATATAAAACCGTTAAATATATATTACGATAATCAATATATTATACGGCTTATTAATACCGATATTACCATATTAATAACGAAATTATAATATATAAATATATATAATTATTGGTTACGATAAACCGTAAAAAAAAACTTAATTAAAAGGGATTATATGCTTACGGGCGATATATTAATTAATGGTTTAACGAAAACTTTATTATACGAACTTTTTAAACATTTTAAAAAGTAATTAAAATTAATAAATATTACGAAAACCCTTAATTAACGAAAAAATATTTCAAAAAACTTTTTAAAGAAAAAATTAGCTAATTAAGAAAATTTAATTACTAAAGGAAAAATAAAATAGATAGTTGTAATTCTAGGAGTTGTAATAGTTAATACCGTAAATACTTTAAGGTGTTAAGGGGGTATGTTAGCTAGCAAGAGGTGCTTTAGCACCCTATATACGGAAGATTCCCTCTGATCGGAACATATATGTTCCGGGATTAGATCACGTTAAAGTGCAGTGCGCGTTCTAAAGCATTTGCAACTAGTCAACAATACACACACAATTGATGTCCCTTATATCTGACAAAATACGCCTTATTTTGCTATTGTTTTGCTGTTTCTAGCTGCTTTTCCCGGATTCGGGTTTATTAAGCCTTTCGTTCTTATTTTCGTTATGCACGAATTTCCGCGGTTTCCTTACCTTAGCTAGCTCAGGCCTCCCTGGCTCGTTTTCCCACTTTCTTCAAAGTTACTCAAGTATCGCTCCATAACGCTAAATATTAGCCAATCAAATCCCAAATCCCCGTAACGAGCCAGCGAGGCCTGAGTTGTAGTTGTGCGAAAGAGGGTTCCATTCTGTAGATTTACTTTTTAAGAAAAACAAAAATCGTAATAACTTAATAATAATACGTGTCTGTAGCTATATATATATATATACGATTATCTCAACCATGGCTTATTATCAATATTACGATAGTTCTAATTAGGACCCGTTTGCCATTCCTAAATTCTAACGTATCTAGTTATTACAGCCTAACCCCGTTACGTTATTATTTTTCCTTTCAGAATACGATAAATTCGAATTCTCCTAGTTTTATCGTACGAACCCAGAAAAACAAGATATACGCATATGCACTTTAGTATTTTGGCAAAAGTAACGGACAGATATAAGATTCGAAAGCTTTATTCGTAATTAGATATTATATAACAATAATGGAACGATTAATTTAACCGTTAAAATTAAACGTTTAATTAACGTATTAAAAAATTAATTACGTAATAAGCTAATAATATGCGAAAGTTAATAGGAATTTACAACTCTTATTAATTAGGACCTTATTATCCGCAAATACCATAATACATTATACGGGAAATTTATAATTCTCGTAAAAAAGCCTGGATTTTACCGTTTACCGAAAAAGGTATCATTCGAAATTAAAATAATTCATATTATTTTGGACGAAAATTAACGTTTTATAAACTCGCTTGCCCTTAAGTAATTTAAGTTTTTAAATTAGGTAATTATATATTTAAGAAAAAGATGGTAATTATATAATGCGAAATGAAAAATAAAACGATTTCGTATTAATAACGATCCGGATATTTTTATATATCTTTTTTTATAATTTTAATTATTATCGTTAAAATAATTTTCAAAATTAATAATAATTATTTACCTTATTTATTAAGCAGGTTTTTATTATTTTCACATTTATTACGAGATAATATCGATATATTAAAAGGGTTGGGTATTTGTAAAAGTTATTAAACATTAAATAAAAATATAATTTAGTTAATAAAAAAGGTTAAAATAACCGTATTAATTCTTTTGTAATAATATAATTTTAATCAAAATATATTACGTTTTATAATTAAGTATAATAAAATAATATCGTATTTTAGTATAATAACTTTAATATTTAAAATTATATTCGTACTATAACGTTTCGATACGGTATCGTTATACGGAATATTATTATTTTTTTTGCCTGTTATTATAATTATATTCTTAAAAAAGTTAAAATAATTTATATTCCGGCCTAATTAATATTATAAAATAAAATAATTTTATAAAACGTTATAATATTATTTAGTACCGTTTAATATTTTTTATTAGTTTGTAATTAATATTATTCCGACTTTATTTCTTATTTTTGTTAATATGCTTTATAAACGTAATAAATAAAAATTTCCCGGTTTTTCTAAATTAAACCGTATACCATATAATAAATGTCATTTTATTTCGTTAAATATAATTAACGAAAATAAAGATACCATCGACGATATCTATGGCGTTTATCGAAAGCTTTCTTAGGGGATATGTAAATTGAAAAAAAATAATCCTGTCGGTTTTCAGAGCGTTTTTATTTTATTTATAGAAATTAAAAAAAAATTAGTTATATTCGAAAAATATAAGTTAATTAAACCGAAAAAGTCGATTTATATAATAAAAAACAGTAATTCTTTTTTGTTTCTGCTTATATTTATACGTATTTATTAGCTCGATAATATAATTAGGATGTATAAAATATAAGCAATTTTAAAAACGGATCGTTAGTTCTTAAATAAAATAACGCAGTTATATTAAAAATTGCTGAAACTTTACTTTTTCGAACCATTTATTTTTTATATACATAATATTCGTATATTCGTGTTATTTTTATAGGAATTACGTACCTGATACGAATTATTTATAACAAAAATATTTAACGTATATGGAATTTTCCGGAATACCTTAATCGAAAATCTTTTTTCGAAAGCCGAATTTACCGAATTTAGAGAATATATATATTCTCGGTTAACCGCTACCGAATTTAGATTTATTATATATAAGATAATTTCTAAGTATTTTGATTATGCCGGATAAATAAAGGAGGTATTACGAGGTTTTAATTAGGACGCGTTAATAAATAAGGATTTTTCCGACGAAAATTTATTAAAATTATTTGTTAATAATACGTTACTTGGTAATATAAATAACTTAGCGGATAATTCGTAAGTATTTTATTTTTTAATTTGGGAATATAATTTATTTATATTATTTTTTAGACGGCGTAATCCCTTTTAAAACGTACTCAATAAAGTTCTTTTATTGGATAATTATGGGGCCGAAAATATTTTTAATACGGCCGATATTTTATAAGATAATAATTTTTTTAACTTTATTGAAAATAATAATTAACCGTTAATTAATACCGTTTTCATCGATAAAAAATTTCGAAATTATTAACGTTTCCTTTAAAAAGCTTAGATTTATTTATATTTTTCGCAAATTATATAATATGGCGGTATTAATTATATTAAGCGGTTAATATTGATATTATTATTTTTAATAAAGCCGGTTAATTTAATTATAATAAAACGATATTTTATTTCGATTAAATATTATTTTCTGTAATATTAAATTAAATATTATTTTCTGTAATATTAAATTAAATATTTATTAATTTAATTTTAATATTAAATTTATTTCCGATACAATTTAAAGGAAAAATATAAAGAAATTTAATTAAAAAAGTAAATATTATAACCTGTAAGTTATTAATAAATTCCGCCGGTCGAAAAATAATATATATAACGTTAATATTATTTTTTTCTAAAATTCGTTTTTAATTAGGCATTATATATTCTTATAACGCGAATTTTATGCCCGTTATATTTTTTCGCAAAATAAATATTACGTTATTCGAGATTTTCGTAATAAAATCTTTAAGTACGTTTATTTTTTGTTTCGGAATTTCTGGTTTATTAAGAGATATCCGTTTCGAATTAAAAGGAATAGCTGGAAATCCGAAAATATTTTGGCCGTAGGCTGTAAAACTATAAAAATTAAGCTTATTACTTTTAATAATATCCTACTTATTATTAACAATATGTGACGGCTAGGCGGTTTAACCAACTATTAAACCTTAAGTTGACGGGTTTATGTTGGCAGGAATATCTTGGAAATCTGAGCAATAGATATAGTAAAGTATTACGTTTCGTAATACCAAAGGTACTTTGGGTAACGATATTATATTGCAAGCTGAAATTATTTAAACTATGGGAATAATAAGCGTATATATTTTTATAAATTAATTGGATTTTTATTAGATCTTAACGTTATTATAGATCCAATGCTATTAAATTCGGTTGGTTCTGTATGGATTTATTTGGATCTTGATGCCAAAAGAGATCCAAATTACATAACTTTTTCTTTTGTAGGTCCAACCGTTTTTATGGCCGATTTTGGGTTGGGTCGTAATACGATCTCCTTTTTAAGATCTTTACGTTTAACGATTTTCCTTTCTAGTAAATTATCCTTTTTTATCATAGCAGGTCGTATTATTAATTGCAAATTTTGCAATTATCCTAATTAAAGAGAAAACTTAGATTTTTTAGATGCTTATATTATTAAATTTGGTTTTGAAATTATGCTATATATGCCTTATTTCGAAAATGGTATCAAATGTTAGAAAATTAAAGAAATTCGTCGTTATAGCGAATATATAAAGAATTATTATCGTTACGATAAATCTGGCGTCCTAATTAATTCCTGACGTCATATTAAGGAGGAAAAAAATTATTTAAATCGCGAAAAAGTTATTACTAAAAAGACGTTTTTACGTTTTTAACAAGAATTAAAAAAGGATTTGATACGCAAGTAACGTAATATTGATAAAACCATTAATCGCCTTTTTCGTTTTCGTCGTTAAAAAAAATTTTATATTAAAGGAGTTAAAATTATTAATTGCGGTCTTTAATTAATAGATAAGCTGAATAAGTAGGAACGTACGGAGGCCGAGGTTCCTTTTTTTGTGCTATTTTTTGTTTTTTTTAATTGGTTTATTTCTGAAGACCTTGACGAAGGGGTTTTTCTTAATAACCCCGTCGTTGCTAGTAAAAGTTCTTTAATAGGCGTTAGGCGTTAATAAGATTTTTAATAGGTTTCCAGATGTTTTCGGAATCCGGGTATTTTTTTTATTTGATCAGGTATTAGGTAAATTCGTTTTATTTTCTTATATCGAGAATTTTTCCCATTTCGTATATTTGTTTGTTTTTTATTTTCATATCGTTTTATACCGTATATACTTTAATTATATCTGCTATTAATTCGAATAAGGAAATATGAAAAATTGGATAAAATTTGATTTTTGGTAAAATTTTTAATTAATAATTATTTTCCGAGATTTTCTTGGCGATTTTATATAGACCGATATATTTGAAATCGAATCTTTTGCTATTTCTTTTCATTTAAATTTTTTTGTAATGACAGAAAACCATTTTTCTTTTTTCGAAAATTAATTCCTTTAACCTTTTCTAATTATAATATTTGCTTATTTAATTTTGTACGAATTCCAGTTTTATTTTTATTTTTTAATATAACTATCGTAATTATTTTAATGTAAGGATTATTTTCATATTAATTGGATTATCGTTACGTAATTTTTTATAAACTTTTAAAATAAAACGAAAATTTGCGTTCGTAAATTTTATTTTAATATTTTCGTAATAACTGGTATTATAAGTTAATTATGCGATTAATAATTTTTTAACCTAATTATTTTATTTATAATTAATTTAATATCGTAAGTAAAATTTTAAGGTTTAATTTATTTATTTATTTATTTATTGATTTATAGATTAAATATGCTGAATAATTTATTGTTTAAGTTAATTTATGTGATAAAGCCTTATTAAAATTTTTATATAAATATTAATCTTTTGTTTAATATAATTTTTATTAATAATCCGTCTATATTAAAAATATATTTGAAAAAAATATATTATATGTTTGGCGTTTGTATTCTTATAATAAAATAAAAAATTAAAAAACTTTATAAATTGGGTAACAATTACGAAAATATTATCGTAATATATTGTGACGGGCACAATGCGTAGGTTGAACGGAGGCACGGCCCAACAAAGGTTTATATTCAAGGTGAGGAGGGAAGGGGAGAAACAGCTAGCCACCAGCGAGGTGGCTGCTCCCTATATACATATGGGTGAGCTCGGGCTAAGGAGCTCGCTCCGTAAGCCCGAGCTGCCCTATAGGCTCTAGCCTGTAACATATATTCCGATAATTAAATCTTTTAATATAAGAAATTTGGTAATAAAATCGAATATAACTAACTACTATAATTATTTTATAATTAGTAATAGCTGTAATTCTTCGTATGGTTTATGTCGTCGAACCTTTGCTTTAGCGTAAATATCGTATTACCGTATAATTTTCTATACCGTTAATTTTATTTTAGGAAAAAAATATATACGTTAAAGCCTTTTTAAGGTTTTATGGATCTCTGGATATCCGTATAACTAATATTCGTATATTTCTCGTATTAAATCCTTTTAATATTTCTTTAGAACTTACATTTTATCCGTTTTTTAATTTTTTAAAAAACCGTCATTATACTATTAAAATTTTTGGTACATATCGTAAGGTATTACCCGTATTATCGCAATTTGTCGTAAGCGTAAATATCCTTTTATAATAATATCAAAAATTATATAATTAACTTTAACCAATTTCTTTTCGAAATCTAATTACCTATTTAAAGCATTTACTTTGCCGTTTTTTATTTTTTTATGGATAATAATAAAATCGAAATTCGCCATTCTTTTTACGTAATAAAGTTATCGTTCTATAAGTTTCCTGGTTGTAATAAATCGGGTAAAATTTTGATAATTCGTATAAACTTTAACCTGGTATAAATTTCCCTTTAAAAAATGCCTAAATTTTCGAAATACCATAATAATACTTATAAATTCCTTATTTAAAATGCCGTAATTATGTTTGGCTCCTTTTAATTTATATAAAAAGAATATAATACGGTATAATTTACCTTAATTATCTTATTATTTAATTATTGCGCCAAATATGTAATCCGAAATATCGGTTTTTAATTTAACGGAACGGTTTGGATTATATATAATTAATACTGGTTCGCTAATAATTATATCTTTAATATCTTAAAATACTTTTTCCGTACTTAACGTTCATTTAAAATTGTTTTATAAAATTCGTTAAGGGTATAATTATTTTATTAAAATTTCGTATAAACTTTTTGTATTAAATGGCAAATCTAAAAAATGCTTATATTTCCTTAACCGTTATTAATATATGCTATTCTACAATTACAGTAATTTTTATAGAGTGTATTTTAATATATTTTAAAATAATACTATATTCCAGATCTTTTATTTTTTATTTATAATATTAATTTTTCTTTCGTTAATAAGTAATTTTAAGTTTTGTAAATCTTGAAAAACCTTATAAACTTATCTTATATATATTTTTCCTATTTTTAAAAAAATAAAAATATTATTTAAATAATAAACGACGAAAATATTAAGGTACTTTCGTAATATATAGTTAATTTTTCGCTAGATGATTATTAATACGTTTATAATTCTTATTAGTAAATTAAATACTTAAATAATCCGTAAATTCGTTTTAAAGGCTATTTTTTATTAGTATTTTTTCTTAAGTTTAGCAAGGTTATATTTACTTTTAAAATCGAATATTATAAATTATTTAGTTCCGTAAAATCCGTTTTTTATTTTTTTGATTAATAGTAAAAATATTCGATTTTTCATAATAAGATTATTTAGTTATCAATAATTAATTATGAATTGCAGTTTTTCGTTTTTTTAAGTATAAAAAACAATAAGTAATCTGTTAGTAACTTCGAAAGTCGAATCTGTTTTTTTATAGCCGATTTTCTAGGTATTTTTTAAAAATATATAATTCGTTTCCGTTAAAGTGATAAATAAGGTAAAACTTTATCGAAAATCTTTTTTTAAAAATTATTTCGTAATTTTATTTATTATGTTTTCATAACTTTATATTAAGCTTTTTCCTAAAAAACTATTTATATTAATAATATTATAATAATATATTAATCAAATACTTTAACTTTTAAAATTGTTATTTTTATTTTAGACCGTTATTTAGTTATTTTAATTTTGTTTTAATAATAATAATAATACCTTATATATTTCTTTAATACCCATTTTTTTATATTTTAATTGCTTAAGTAATAAGGGTTTTATCGTATTCTTATATTTATATTTATCGTTATTATTAATTATATATTAAGATCTTATTTTTTATTATTTATTAATAAAAAGTAAAATAAATTTTACTTAATTAATTCCGCCATTAATTAAAATTCCGTATTAACGTATCCATAATAATCCTATAATTATATTGTAATTTTTAAATAAAACGATATCGCAATTAAATATTTAATATTATTTTTTTAACAGAATTTTGAAATAATTAATTTCGCGTATAATTTTTCAGTTATTATAAATAGATTTTTAATTTTCGGTATTTATCGTTATATAAGGTTTTAATTTATATCTTTATAATAATTTAAATTTATTAATTATATCCGATATAATATAATTCCTATTTAAAGTTCGGTAATTTACTATTACGGTATACCAGTACGTTCCGATTCGTATATCCAAAGTAATAAGGTTGTTAATATTTCCTATCGTTACGTTTAAAGCCTTTTTAAAGAATTCTCTTTAACCTTTTTAAGTTTTGTTATTTTGCGGTTTTTTTATAGATAATTTCTTTTTTAATTCCTATTTAAATTTGTCGAACTTTTTTTATATTTTTTCGTTTAACGCGTTAAGCTATTATATTTGTCGTTATTGCCGACGTATTATTCCTTTAAGCCGTATTAATTGCTCTTAACTTTATTATAATTTGTTTCTTTAATGAATAAATATTTTTTTATATTTGTAATTATATCTTATTATGCGTCGTTTTAATTGTCGTTTCAAAGATTTTCTATAAATTAATATATTTTCTTTGTAATAAGTTTCTTTTCTGGGGATCCATAATAAATACTAATTAAAAATAAAAATCCGTAATAATTTTTTGATAATGTTTTTTTACTATACGCTGGATTAACTCCTTTTTCGTTTAATAATTATATTATTCATAATAATAAAAAAAGTTTTTTTATGGGCATTATTTTCTTTCGAGCTAATTTTCTGCTTCGGCTAATTATTAAATAATTTTTAGGCTTGTAATTTAAAATTATCGATATTATTATTTATTATTTTGGTTATTTTCGATACGGTTTAAAAATTTAAATCCCTGATAATATATACGGGTAATTTATTTATAAATATATTATTTTCATTTTTCGTAATCGGGATATTTTCGTCGTCGACAGTATATAACATATATTTTGCCGTATCGATTAAAAGTTCCGGAATAAATTTCTTTTATTTAATTTTAATATTCGCATAATTATCCTTATAATACTTTTTATCGTACTCGTAATACGTATTAAGCTAACTCTTTAATGTTTCGCATTTTTCGTTAAATTTTTTATCGTAATAATCCTTATTAAACGTTTTATCGTAAGCCTAATACGTATTTGATATAAATTATGTTAATAACTTTATTATTATTTCTTTAATCATTTTTAAATTATCTTTTTAATATAAATATTTAATTATTTTACCGTAATTTCTTAGGCTTTTTATATTTATAAATCGTATATTTTATTTTCCCATAATTAAAATATTTAATTTAATTCCAAGTTTATTTATAGGTAACGCCGAAATCCATAGGTCCTAATGCCGTTCTATAAAAAATAAGTGGTATATCTTATTTTTTACCTTAATTAAACTTATTATATCTCAACCGTAAAATATATTATCTTTTTTTTATTATTTCTCAAATTATTAATTATTAATCTTAATTACCTTTATAATATACCGGTTTAAAATAATTAATTGTTTAATCCGAATAATTTTGTTTTTTATATTATTTTTTAACTTTTTGTAAAATATATCGATAAAAATATCGGTTTTATTATTTCCTTATTTTGCCTTAACCGCAAAACTTTTAAAGGTGACGGCGCATTTAAATGCGGATTTTTTTATCGAAATAACAAAAATTATTAAGTTATAAATTATTTTTTATTCGAATTGCCGAAATTATTACGCATTTTATTTTCGAAATTGGTATAAAGTAAAAAAATCTTATTAATAAATTTTTCCTTATTTAACTTTTTTATTATCAGGAAATTTTTTATAATACGTTTAAACCAATTAATCGTATTTCTTATTAAGTATATTCCTTTTATTAAAACCTAATCCGATAAATTATTAAAATCTAAAAAACGGAGGTAAATTCGAACCTAAATTAAAAAGATTTAAAAATTACCCATTTTATTATAAAGTTTTGGTTTTTTAAGTTTTATGCAGGCGAAAAAGGTTTAAGCAAGTAACGTAACCTTAATTTATCGGATTTCTTTTTCCAGTTCCCGAATTCAAACTTAAAGTTATTAAATAAAGATTTTCTAAATATTAATCGATATTTTAATAATATTAAATATTGTTTAAAATTTAACGGTATTATTAAATAAAAGTTTATAACGTATAACGGCTAAACGGTTTAACTAATTATTAAACCTTAAATCGACGGGTTTATAATAATAGAAATATAATAAGAATTTAAATAATAAATATAATAACGTATTACGTTTCATAATACTAAAAGTACTTTAAATAACGATATTATATTATAAGTTGAAATTATTTAAATTATGGGAATAATAAGGGTATATATTGTTATAAATTAATTAGATCTTTATTAGATCTCGACTTTATTTTAAATTTAATGCTATTGGATTTGGTTAATTCTGTATAAATTCATTTAAATTTTGATACCAAGAAAGAGCCAAATTACGTAACTTTTTCTTTTGTGGGTTCAACCGTTTTTGTAGCCGATCTTGAGTTGGGTCGTAACACAATATAGACAAACTTAATTGGCTGGATACAACAAAGGATAAAAATTAATTTATAAAAAGTTTTAATATAGTTACCCGAAAAGCTAAAAATATCGAATTTGTTAAAAATAATTTAGTTGTACTATAAAATTATAATATTTTACATATAGAAAAATATTATAATTTTATAGTACAAATTGTCGATAGCTTAATTAATAATCCTGATTAAAGCGGCCCATTATCGTTCTTATTATTATCGAATAAGCAAAATAAGAATTTATTCGACGAAAATAACCGGTTAATATAATTTTTTACCTTTTTATTATTTTATACCTCTTTTTAAATAATATAGTACTTATACTATAATTTTAATATTAATATAACTTTGTTCTTTACGTAATCCTAATTGGCTAATTTCGAGATCGTTTTATATATTACCGTAATTACTTAATCGCTATATTAATAAAACTTATTTATTTCCCATAATTAAATTATCAACAAAAAGATAATATTTTATAATATAATATGTAATATAATTATCAACGAAACCAATATAAGTAATTACGTTTATAATTTATATAATTTTAATTAATTATATACTATTTAAACGTTTTGTTTTTTGTAAAATTATATAAAAATATTATATTACTTATAATTAAATATAACGTATAATTACGGATTAACCTATATACCCCGTTTATAATTAATTTATTAATTAGCGTTTTAAGTACTTTTTTAAAAAAAATTCCGTTCTGCCTTTGTTTTCCGCGTTATTATAATTTATATATTATTCATTTTTTTTATGTTTTCGGATCCCAAAATTCTTTGTATTTTAGGCGTAATATTTACGTTTAAATCGTTTTAAAAAATTTATTCCAATTATATAATAATATTAAATATTTAGGGATTACGTATAAATATTTTTTATCGTATTTTTATATATAATTTGCATATTTATTATCTGTATGATTCCGTATATTACAATATTTATAAAACTATTATATAATATGTATTTTTTTGGCTAAGCAACCTAGTTTATAAAATTATAAACCTTTTTTCGTATTATTTATATAATACCGGTTTATATAATCTTTTTGTTAAATTACGAAAAGTATAATTAATTAGAAATCCGTAATTAATTTAATAATTTATTAACTTATAAGGCCAGCATAATCCGCTATAATATAAATTTTGTTCTACTAATTATTATTATGGAAAATATTCCGAATTATATTATTAATATTTAATATTTATATAAATACCGTATTTTCCTATAATAAAAAGTTTTATTAGTAATATAAACTTTTAATAATATTACCGAATATATAATTTTTTAATAATTATAAGATTTTCTTAATTAATATATATTCGTATTAATGCCAAAACGTAAAATATTTATCTTCTTTTAATTTTCTGCTATATTAATATAATTTGATAGCATATACCTAATATTTGAAATTAAGTACATATAATATGTATTTTTCGTAAAAAAATATCTTATATTTTAAGATAATTAAATAGTATCTAGTTAATATGAAAATATTTTAATCCGGATTATATTATCAGTTTCGCCTTATTAAAAGACATTTTGGTATTAGTTTTAATTATTTTTTAATTAAGAATCTTATTATTTATTCTTAAGGTTATTTTTAGGGGCAGAATATTTTTATTTTAGTACTTATTCCGGCTATTTTTTGGTCCGAGATTTTGATATCCGTTTTTAAGGTTATTTCTTAAGGGCAAATTATTTTTCGGGGATATTATTAATAAATTTAATTTCTTTAACCGGGCGAATAAGGGGTTTTAAATTTATTCGGAATATATTATCGGGAATTATAACGGAAATTACCTTTATTATATTAGCAAGAAATTCATTTACTCTCTATAATATCGTAAAATATATAAAAATATATATAATAATATAAATATCAGATATTAAATAAAAAATTTAATTAATAAATATTATATCGTAACTAACGTAATTTTATATATTAAAATATAATAAGTATTTGAAATTATAAAAAGTTATAGTTAAATAAATAATATTAATTATATATTAAGCTGTCGGCAGTTGGGTACTTTAGATGCCTACGGCTAGCGCTTTAAAGCAGTGCTCTGCTGCCTGGGACAGCGTTTATCCAGAGACTACCGTTTGTACAAACAGGACGTATATATAAAAGCGGTACGCCCTAGACTTCTTTAATTTTTCCAAGTATAAATTATTAAATTATTACCAATTTCCTGCATTTACTTATTATAACTGCTAATATAATAATATTTTCTGGTTTTTAATAACCGTAATACGTTAAACAAATTATTATTTGCAGGTTAAATTAATAAAGGAAACGCAAAATTTTAAAAAAATCGCTTAATTAACGATTTAAAAAAAAAGGTAAGTAACAGTTAACGATAGCGAATAAAACCCTTATTATATAGAGTAACGTACCAGACCTTTTTCTTTCCCTCTAACGAAAAACCTCCAGCGATTAAAAAAACAGTATTTTAATGAAGATAAAATGGAAAAATAAGATCGTATATCAAATATGGCAACAGGAAAAAAACCTGCTTTCGGGGCGTTTTTAAAGAAAAATGTCCTATTGCCTTAACTGTAGCGGCAGCTAAAAAAAAGCGATATAAAACCCTTATCCAAAGATAACAACCCGAAAGCAATTTAAACAGGCTTTATACGTTTTTCGGTATTAATATTAGTAAAATTAAATAAAACGTTAAAGTACGAAAAAATACGTATTAATACGTTAAGGACAAAGTGAAAGAATTAAGGCTTTAAAATACGAAAATTATTAATATTATAAAACAAATAAATAACATTATAAAAAGATTATTAAATATACCTTAATTCGGGGGCAATTTCTAATTATAGGAAGCTAAAACGCTATTATTTCCATTCCGATCGAAAAAATCGTAAAGTTCGAAAGGCTTACGAAAAACGTTATAAAACGTTAAGCTTATTAAGCTAGATAGCTTAAAGAAAATACTTATCGTAATAAAAAACGATATGGAAAAAATTAATCCCTTAAAAAAAACGAAACGTAGCCGAAAAGGTGGTTTATTAAAAAACTAGACGTCCCGA
Organism: Monosporascus cannonballus; assembly: GCA_004154925.1. NCBI lineage: Eukaryota > Fungi > Ascomycota > Sordariomycetes > Xylariales > Monosporascus > Monosporascus cannonballus. The sequence continues at coordinate 94,438 of QJNS01000220.1, forward strand.
AAAAGGCAAAAAACGTTACAAAAAAATCATTTAAAAACAAAGGTATAATATGTAATAATCCCGATAATTCAGATAACCTATTATTATCTTTTTCGAATTCGTTTAGGGGCTATTCGAAATAACGAAAACGTTATAACGGTTTTCCCAGCAGCTTAAATAATTTCAACGAATTAGGTATTACCCTAAAGGATAAAAAAAAAGGATTCCAAAAGGTCCAATAACGGAAATAAAACGAAATTACGTTAAAAGCATTTCGATTTTACTTTGGACAAAGAGAACCACTTATTAAGCTTGGCTAATTAGGAACTTTAAAATAACGTTTTTACTTTAACTCTTAAAAAATTGGTTACGAGGACGGAATAAAACTAAAATAACTGGATTAATTACGCCTTATAAAAGCTATTACCAAGATTTGCAAAAAGGCGGCCTTAGAGCTGATTATAAATATTAAAAAAAATACGAAAATATTAAGGACTTTTAGAAAAACGTACGCCGCTATAAGTAAAGCTAAATAAAGGTCCTTTTAAAAAAAGCTTAATAAAGTTACTTACGATAAAGGAAACCTAATATAATTTACCATTAAATTCTAAATGTTCCTCCGCGAGATAAAAAGTTATAATATACGATTTGGACCAAAAGAACAAATTATTATGTTTCTTATTGCTATGAAAAACCGAGCCGGCAGCTGGTACAAAACTATTTAATCGGTATTAAGGTAAACGGATTATTCTTTTTAATAATTAATTAACAATTTTAATAATAAATTTTATAATTATATTAATAATAAAAAGAAAAACGGAAAGGCCTATAACGTCCAGAGAAATAAGAGCAATAACAATAATTATTCCAGAAATAAAAAGCCTACGTAAATAAAAATAAAAAACCCCTTTGTTTTAATTATGAAAAATACGGCCATATGGCAAAAAGTTACCTTAAACCGCAGAAAAAGCGGAAAAATAGCAAAAGAAAGAAAGAAACGCGTAAATAACGTCAAAATAATAATAACGGCCAGAATAACAGTAATAATAGCTTTCGTAATACCTATAACGGCAGTTAAAGCAAAATATTATTTATCTTTAAAAGTCTTAAAAACTTATACCGGTTAAACGGAAAAACCTTTAGCGTTTACGTTAAAAAACAGCAGCTTTAGGACCTTATATAATAATACGACGAGATAATACAGTAAGGATCTTAAAGGGCCATAATAAGTAAAAGCTTTAAGTTATAAGTAACCGAAAACCTTAAGTTTTAAGCGGTTGAACGCGTTAAGCTTTAGGTAATTAACTGCCTTAAAACAATTAAAACGATAGTTATAAATAATGCCATATTTTTGTACGTATATTTTTTTTATAAAGAATAATCGAAATAAACTTTTTTGGGATTCGGGAACAAACGTTAATATCATGAATAATATTGACGACTTTAAAAAAATATTATGTTAAATATTAAGTCCAAAAGAATTCAAATTATGATAAAAAACGGACCAATAATTACCACCTTTATCGGTATTATTAAGTAATCCTTAAAAGGCCTTAATAAAGAAAATAACGAAATGATAATAAGATATATGCTATATATTAAGGATTTTTCATTAAAAGTGTTTTCTGGGAAAATATTTTATAAACGAAAAAATTACCTAAATTATAACGCCTTAATCAATTCTAATAAGACCTAATTAATAATAATTAACGTCCTCCGGAAAGGATTTTTCCTATAGCTTTGTAGGAAATCGGAGCCTATCGTCAGGGTTCTAATAATAAACAAAAGCGATTAATAAGAATACGCGTTAAGGAAGGCATTCGGTAAGGAAGATAATAATAACCTAACTAGTAACCTAAGGAAAGTTTTTATAAGAATTTTTAGAGACGGAAAAGTTTTTATAACGAACGAAGTTATAAAGAAAATTATTTTTTGGTACCGCCGCCTTTGCCACCTTAACATTAAACGATTAATTTAGATTATTAAAAGATTTACGGGAATAAATTTAAACCCTAAAGATATAAAAGTTATTTCTTATATAATTTATAACAAAACGAAAATACGGAAAATCCCGTTCACAAATCTTTAAAAACGAAAATAATACATAAGGAAAATTATTTAGTATGACGTAAATTTGGTAAAGCCCGTTAATATTAAAAATAATAATTATTTTGGACTTATTATAAATAATTTATTACGTTATAGGAAATATTATTTATTTAGAATTAAAAATAAAATATAATAATGTTTATATACGTATATTACGCGAATAATTAAACGTTTAAAAGGATGAAATAAAAAAATATAAATTTTACGGTTTAACGGCAATAAAAAGTTCGGCATAATAGTTATTAAGAACTTTTACGTTATAAAAAGTATTAAGCTAATAATTTCCAGCTTATATAACCAATATTAAAATAAAATCGTAAAACGTAATATTTAATTTTTTCAAAACGAAACGCATATAACCTCCGTACAGATAAAAATATTTACATACTTTTAAAACCTGATTATAAAAATTATAATCCATAAGATTAACAAAATAAAATAATTAATTATAAAAAATATAGCATTTATCGAATATTTTAAAAAGATATTTAACCTTAAATCGAAACGGTTATATAAGCCGGATAATAATTATTTTGGTATTCTTAATAATAAATATATAATTTTAATTAATACAAATTCTAGGAGTAAATTAAAAAGATTGATCATCCGGGAAGTAAAAAATTATTACTAGGGAATTAAGGAATATATAATTATAAGGTTTAATTATTAAATGGCGGCAAACTATTAATAATATTATATATTATTATTTATAAGAATCTGAAAAAATCAAAATAGCCCTTTAGCCCGAAAAATATTATTCGGTTATTTTTATAGCCCGTATAAAAACATTTAAAATACCGTTAAAAATAAGGTGTCCGAATAAAAAATAAAAACGATAACATTATTTCAAAGGATAATATAAATTAGGAAACGAAGCAAATAAAGCCCAAAAGGAGGCGTCCAAAGAAAATAATCCCTAACTTATATACCCTAGAAGCCTTAAACGAAGCCTCGGAATTTTTGCGTAAATTAAACTTAATTTTAACCTAAAAAAGCAACGAAAAAAACGATTGCAGCATATATACTTTTTATTTTAACCCTGGTAACGACCTTAATAACGAAACCTATAAACTGTTTATAATAAACGATAGTCCAAACCTAAAAAAAGCTATGGGGAACCTAAATCGAAAAATATAACTTAAAATAATCTTTACAGATATCAAAGAAAATTTTTCGCGCGAAACCTTTAAATTTATACCCCTTGGCGAAAAAGCTTACGGGTATTTTAAAATTACCAAATAGGTGCTAAGAAATAAATATACTTTTACGGAAGAATTAAAAAAGTACAAAGCCTGTATTTACGCAAAAAATTTATTTAATGAAAAAAAATAAATTATAACGAAATTGTAATTAATATTATAAGGGTTATATATTAAAGAATTTTAATAACGTTAATTACCGCTTTAGGTTAATATATATTTTAAATCGATTTTATCGCCGCTTATTTAAATAATAATTTAAAAAAAAACGTTTACATAAAAGTTTTTTTTATATTAATGGAATACTTTAATATTTACCCAAAAAACAAAGATATTTATTAATTTTCCTTTAAAGAAATTATGAAATTAATAAATTATTTATACAGCTTAAAATAAGCCGGAATTATTTGGCAAAAGAAATAAGAAAAATATTAACAAAATAAAAATTCCGTTTATTAATTTCGGACGACGAAATATACCATAATCCGGAAATAAAAGTTGTTATCGTTTTGTATATCGATAATTTCCCGCTTTTCGGCTTTAATAAATAACGTTTTTAAAATATTATCCAAAAAATTGCTAAAAACGTACTTATTAAAGATTTGGATAACGCGGATTAATATCTACGTATATGGATTGTACGTTTTTCGCTTACTGGAAACGTTAGATTAAATTAGCAGCAATATATTAAAAAGTTATTATAATTAATAAATTTAAATCTTATATGAAAAATACTTATATTATTTATCAAAAACTTCTTAAAATGTATTATACGGTAGAACGGAATAATTAATGCGGAAAAAACGTTCGAATATATTAACCTGGCAGAAAAAACTTAATTTTTCTTATTATATTAATAAATTAAATATAATATGTATAACTTTAATTTAGGTGAAGTTTATAAATAACCTGTTGCCTAAATACCGGGAATATATTAAGTAATTATTATAATATCTAAACGCTACGACAAACTTATTTTTTCAGTATAAAAAGTTAAACGAAAACCATCCGTACCGGAAATATAACGACTTAAAATTATTCGAAATACTGGATATAAATTTTGCAAATTCCGAATTAGCAAAATCTATGACGGGGTACGTATTTTTCATAATCAAAATATCTGTTATGTAACTTTCGAAATTATAAGGTATTATTACTAAATATATTATAGAAATAAAGTACTTAAGAACAAAAACAGTAATAACGGAAATAACTGGAATTAAGAATTTTTTTACAGAATTAAGGCTTATATCCAAAGGCCTTATTTCTATCTTGGAAAATAATATAAGTACGTTCAAATAAATAACGGAAATACAAATAACCCGAAAAAAACGTTATATTCGGTTCGAATATTATAACGTACGTTAGAAGGTTCAAAACGGAAACATTTGTTTTTAATACGTAGAAAATAAGGATAACCTAATAGATAGGCTTACAAAACCATTAAACAGGGTTAATTTCGAATAATTTGTGGCTAATTTAAAGCTTAAAAGGATATAAATATAAAATAAGCCAAAAAGCATTTGAAATTAACGAAAATAAAAGTTTAATTCCTATATAGATTAAAGACTTTGTTAAATAAGGCCATTTAACGTAAAAGGGCGTATCGGCAGTTAAATGCTTTAGATGCCTACGGTTAACGTTTTAAAGCAGTGCTTTGCTGCCTGGGACAGCGTTTATCCAGAGATTACTATTTGTACAAACAGGACGTGTATGTAAGGGCGGTACGCCCCAGACTTTTTCAGTCTTTCTTAGCATAGATCATCAAGCTATCACCAGTTTCCTGCATTTGATCACTATGACTGTTAACAAAGCAATTATAACAATTATATTTAATATATATTTAGTTAAAATAATTTTATAAATTATATTAAGAAATATATAGTAAAACATATATTTTATATAATTTAAATATAGTTATTAGGTTTTTTTCTTATATATTATTATTTCGTTATAAAAAGAAATAACGTTAATATTTTATTTATACTTAGTGATTTATATAAACTTAATAATTTACATATTTGTAATTATATAACTTTAAAATTTATATATATTTTGATCTTAATTATATATAAACTTTAACTATATATTATAAATCTGTATATATTTCTTATTAATATTAATAATATATTCGATAATTATTTAATATCCGAATTTTACTTTATTTATCATATTTTATATTTCTAATTTATATTTGTAATTTTAATTAAGCCGCATTTCTATCGGGAAATTTATAATATTATTAAATATATTAATTATAATTATTTATTTATATATATTTAATAATACCCAATTATTATAATAATAATATTATTATTTATTAAAATGAAATATAATAATTATATTGGGAAATATATAATAATTTAATAAAAAATTAAAACGTATATAAAAATTGTAGCGGTATTAACTTAATTTTCGATACGAAATATATTAATTACGGCGTTATTTTCCGTATTTTATTTTTTATTATATATACCGTTTTTTAAACCCTGCTTTAGCTTAAAAAATAGGCTTTTCTTAAACCAAATGATTATTTAATAAAGCCTTAATACCATAAGCTTTTTATAAAGTGGATTTTATTATTATGTATTAAAAAGATAAATTATTTACTGTTATATATATATTAATATATATTTTATTTATAATAATTTCGGAATAATACTTCAATAAATATTTCCAGATTTTAATTATATATATATAACTTATAAAACGTTAATAAAAATATATATTTATATATTTTAATAATTTTCAAATTCCGTTTTTAATATATCCCGAAAAAGTTATTAAACAATATATAATATTATTTGTTTTTTTTCTTATATTAAAATATAATAATAAAATTATCGCTACGAATAATACAGATTATTAAATAATAAGTTTTTAAAACTGCAAAATAAACATTCTTTATATTATAAATTTAATCGGCGTATATTTTTCAAAACTTTATATACTTCGGGCTATTAATCGTGTTCGGGAATTTATAATTTATAATAATTTTGAAATTTCTATTAGACAAAATACCAAACCGCAATATATCTTATAATATATATTATATGGACGTTATTTGTATAATATTAAATAAAAAGAAGATTCGTAATTAGACGTAATTAGTTACTAAATAAATAACTTTATATAAAAATTAGATTTTTAGGTACCGCGGTATATTCGGTATTAATATTAAGGATTTCGGTAGTTATCTGGAATATCCGATTATTATTATATTTATATAAAATTTTAATATACAGGAATTGCTAAAACTAGCTAGAGAAAAAACAAAAGAATTTTTAGAACTAGCTGAGGACCTAGTTATGTCGACAAAAGGAAAACGCGGCAAAGAAAAAAAGCTAGATTTAGCCGTTAACCTTTATTAAGGGAACCAAAAAACCTTAATTCGAAAAAGAAATAATAATTAAAATTGCCAATAAAATAAAAATAAAATATATGGGTAGCCTCGAAAATATTAATTAAAATCGTATGCCGACAAATAATAATCTTAATTATAGAAAAATAAATCATAAAACGTAATTTTTAAGGATTTATTATAAACCCGGGATTTTAAATATTTCGAATTAGTATTTGGAAAAAAAATAAATATTAAAATAATTATATTAATGATAAAAACTAATTTTCGTAATATTGGCAAAAAATTATCTATATTATTTATTTACTCGCGTAATTAATTCTTTACTCTAATTATTTAATCCGAACTAAAGTACCTTAAGGGTTAAAAATAGAAATATTTTAAAAGCTAATATCACAAGCTTAAAAAAAGATTGGAAAATAAGATTTAAAATATTTTAATTCGGTTTTAAAAAGTAAGGGTTATAAATTAAAGAAATAATTTAGTAATAACCGCGATAAATTATAATTCAAATTATATAATATAAAATTCTATTAATCTTTTTAATTAGAAAATTAATTATATATGCATTATAATAAATAATTAATTCGAATTAAGATAAATTCATGTTCCGTATAAAGCTTAACGAATTAAAATTTAATAAAATTAACGAATTTAATAAGTAAATAATATATTAATAATTTTAATTAATATTATATAAATATTTACAATTATTATATTTTACGACCGTAATATTATACCGAAACCGAACGCGTTTTTTGTTATCGGCCTTAATTAAAATTAACAAAATTTCGTTTTTTACTTTTTAACTTAATGTCGTAATTATTTTTTTAATTTGTTATTAATATTGGTATCCGATAAATACTATTTATTTTTAACGTAAAACTTCCTAATTTTAATAAAAAATTATTATTTTTATTTTATTCTCATATATTATTTATAATATCGGGTTATAAATCTTTTCGTTTTAGCGACTCCGGCGATTTCGGTACCAATATAAAAACAAACGAATTATACGAATATAAGTACGGTAATGAAAGCGGGGCTAAAAGGTTAAAAATGGTTAAAAACGATGTGTTTTGTATTATCGTTATAAATAAAAAAATAAAACAAATTTTTAATTAAGATTATCCAATATATTACGAATTACGTATATAAATATAAGCGTTATTATAACCAAATTTACCATTTGAATTTATGAAAATATATAAATTATATGCCGGCTTAATATTTAAATTATCAGAATTACGGTTAAATCGTTAATTACTAATTTAAGCCGAACCACCGTATACGGTATACTTTAATTAAGTCGAAATATAATATAAGGCAGCGTTATAATTTTTTCCGATATTTGTTAAATTTATAACGTAATAATAATACGTCTTTTATATAACTTAATTTATAATATAAAGATATAATGTTATTATTTTTAATTAAGCAAATTCCGTTATTTACGACAAATTATTTATATTTTTTATAAAATGAAAAAGATATTTTTTTATATTCAATATATAGTATCAAAAATAAATAAGTTTTTAAAATATCTTAATATTATTATTTATCGAAATCGAGAACCGCCTTAACTAATTTAATTATATCGTAAATTAAACATGAACCTTTAATTTCGTTTTATTTATTTGGAAATTTATCAAATAAAAACAGTTTAAATTTAATAAAAATAAATATTTATTTTGTTTTTTTATCGCCAAACGGAAATAACCGTACAAAAAATAACTTATTCGCCCGTTATTTATATTAGGATTTTATTATTTTCCAAATAACTACCTTTATCGAACCGGCTTTTAGTTATTTTTATGCAAGTATTTTCGAATTTAAAAATTTAAGTATATAAAAAAAATTAAATATATATATAGTATAACAAAATCCATCCGGAATTAAGTTATTATAGTGTTACAGGAATAGGGGTTTCTGTCTCGAGGAGACCAACCCTTAAGGCCTAGCGCGGGCCTGTTACGGCTAAACTCCGGACGAGAGGCTTGGTTCTTAATGTGATCTAAATAATTTAGGTAATCTGGGATTAGATCATATAGATTATATAGATTTATAACATACTTATTTTGGGAGTTTGGGATATATAATAAATTGGTTTTTTATATAAATAACATTTATTTAATTTTCGTTTTTTAATTATTAATTTAAGCTTTTAACCAAAGGCAATTATACCGTTCTTTAATTTAAAAAAATATTTTGAAATTTCCTAAACGAATATACTAAATTATTCTTCGCCTTATTATTATTTGCAAATCAAAACCTTTTTCGGATATTATTTATATTTCTAGGTGGATATATAACAAATTCGTTATATTTTGATAACTTTTTAATTAATAAATAACGAATAATTCATTGCCCAATTAAGGCATAAGCTTTTTTAAATTTAGTATAAATAATAATATAAGATAACGTTTAAAAGATAAATAACGTATACGATTTCCGTTATTAGCCAATAAAGTATTATTAATAAGATTTAATAATTTACCCCTTATTAAAAATTTTTTTTAACTAATTAATAATATAATATCCCTTATAACTTGATCTTAAGGAGGCCCGTTATTTTTACAATTTAAATAACAACTTATTCCGGACCCTAAGGATATTATTAAAATCTAAGGAAAGGAGTTGGAAAAGGAAATAGCTAAGGAAAAGGTTAAAAAAAAGTATAAGGCCGAAAGCTAAAAAAAAAACTTATTGCGAAAAAAAAATTAAATGCCCTAGTAACAAAAGTCCGAACCCTAAAAAAAAAGAATACTCGGTTTATAAAAGGAAAAAAGCCAGCTTTTCTTTAGTTTGGCTTTTCCAAAGAGCGAAACCAAGGGGCCGGCTACCGACCCCTTTCGCTGGACCCAAGACGAATACAAGAAAAAGCCTTAACCCTATTACTGTTCGGCGCAATTCGGACACGGAAAGGAATTATTCCACCCCCTAGCTATTACGGAATACCAGATATCAAGGGTTATAAACCAATTTTCCCTAAGCCTTACGACAAATTAAAGGACCTTAATAGATTTTTGGTTTAAGTAAGACTTTATTTTAAGTTTTATAAAAATTTTTTGCCGGAGAAATATCAAAAAAATAATAATTATTTCTTAATTATTAATTGGACAAATTTGCTAATAATTCGAACTTATTTTAATAAATTATTTTAAAAAATACTTAAAGGAATTTTCGGACCTTATTAAATATATTTTTAGCAATTACGAAAATTTTTTAAAAAAGAATACGCGTTTTATTCGGTAATCCCGATAAAAAATAAAACGTTATTAAGCAATTTTATTTTTTTTACCAAATTAAGTTAATATCTAAATATATAATAAAATTTAACCGTTTAGCCGTTATTTTAAATTTACCAAAAAGCGTATTATTTTATCCTTATTTTAATAACTTAAAGCCTTAAGTTAAAAACAAACTATATATAAAACTTAAAATTAAATTTTTTGCAAAATATATAAATAAGGTTAATATCGCCGACTAACAAACTTTTAATTGGTATCTTAAGAAAAAAAAATTAATAAATAAGGTAATAATAAGAGCTTTTGTAGCTAAACCAAAAAAATAAAAGTAGGCCTTAAAAGGAAACGAATTCCGCTTTAAAGGAACCTAAGAAAAACAAATTTAAAATAAAGTGTTTTAATTATAATAAAAAGGGGCACTTTAAAAGCGAATATCGCTCCCCCGTTAAAAGGGATTCCAAAAAAAAGGATTTCTTAACCTTAAAAAAAAGCCAAAGCGGCTAAATAAAAAATTAATAATAAGGTAGAAAAAAAAGAAAAAAAATTAATTTAATTTTTTTCCAGCCAGAATTTATTATTGCTATAATTACTTAAATCCAGAATAATAACTTAAAGTACGAGAATTATCTTATTTATTAAGATTTTAAGGTTAAAGCCTATAAATATTATCCAAAACAAATGGTTTTTAAAATAACCATAAAATTAAGATATTAATGTTATTTTAATTCCTAAAAGTATAAGATATATATAAAAAATGGTTAACTTCGACCAAATATTAATAATTACGGACAATTATTCCTAAAATTTTATAAATTCTTAAAATATATTATTTATAAGAAAATACCACCGGTAAACCCTTACGACCTATTATATTTTATTATTTATTATTAAGATAATTATTTTATTTATTTTAAAACCAAAAAAAAATAATAACTTTTAGCCCGGATAAAATAATAATACTTTTACCGAACCAGACGATAAATGCCGATATATTAAAATTCTCTAATAGTTAAAATACTTTAAATCTTATTATTTATACCCCAAATTAAAATGGAGTTAAAAAGCTATATCGCAAAAATATTTATATTATTTCCCGATATTTTATATTTAATACGAACTCTTAAATATAGGAATACTTTTTTCGAAAATTTACCTTTTTGATTTTATAATTCGGGAAATACGGAATAAAAAAGTAAGTTAGGAAAAAAATTAGACTTTAAAGCCTTAATATAAATATAATAAAAAAATATGGTTCCGATATAAAAATAATTAATGCACCAAATATGTTGTTAAAAAAGTTCGCGAATAAAGGCTTACTTAAATCGGGAATTATCAAAAATCAAAAAAATTATAAAGGCTTTCGAAAATAAGGTATCGAAAAGCCTTAACCGATAAAACCTTATGCAAAATAACGAAAGGAATGTACAGCCAGATTAAGATCCCCTTTTAATATAAAGGCAAAATATTTAAAGCCATAATTAATTCCGGAGCAAAAAATAATTTTATTTTTCCCGTAATAACAAAAAGATATTAAATTCCCTAAAAATACAAATTAAAATCCTATAAATTACGTACGGTGGACAGTAACTTATTTACTTATGAAAACGGACAAATTCTCCGAAAATCGGAAAAGCTTTTAATATATATTCAAAAATATCAAAAACATATTTTGTTGGATATTGCCGACATTTCCGGACATAACATCATCTTAGGAATACCTTAACTTTATTTTAGCAACCTAAGGATTAATTGGAAAAAACGAACGTTTTCCTGGGACAAAATGCCAAAAAAGGATAATCGAGAAATTTATTATGTTATTAAAGAAATACGGATTCTTAATTAGATCTTTATAATATTTCCGGAATATCAAAAATTTAAGAAATTATTTAAAAACAAAAGAAATTACGAATTACCGCTATATAATTAATAGGATTACCGGATACCCATTAAAAAAAGATATTATCCTAAATTTCATAACATTTATTACAGAAATTCCGAAAAGTTAAAGGCCTTATAAAAAATATATAACTTGATTTAAAAAAAGGATATATCTAATTTTGTAACTTTCCTGCCGGATACTTAGTCCTTATGGTACCAAAAACCAAAGATAATAAATAAAAAATCGATAAAAATAAAAACTTTATTTATCGAAAAATAATCGATTATAAATAATTAAATGATATTATAATTAAAAACGGATATCCCCTAATTTTTATAAATACCTTAAAGGAAAATATTAATAAAGCTAAATAATTTATAACGTTTAATTTTCGCGATAATTATTACCGTATTAAAATGGCCAAAGGAGAAAAATAAAAAATAATATTTAAAATAATATATGGACTTTACAAATATAAAATAATACTTATAGGACTTATTAACGTTCCCGCCAGTTTCTAAAGCTTAATAATAATTACCTTCCGATAATTTTTGGACAAATTCGTATTTGTTTATTTCGACGATATTTTCATTTATTTCGAAACCTTAAAAAAGCGTAAAAAATATATTATTTAAGTATTTAAAATTCTGGACGAAAATAATATTCGAATTAACCCTGCCAAAAATATATGGCATATTTAAAAATTGGATTTTTTGGGATTTACTTTTATATTAGGCCAAATTCAAATTTAACGCTTTAAATTAGAAGCAGTTAAGGACTAGCCTATTTCTAATAAGGCGACCGTTATAAATATCTAATAAATCTTAAGATTTACGGATTAAGTATACGGCTTAATTAAGGGATATAGAAATATAATTAAACTTTTAACGAAATTTATTACCAAAAAGTACGTCGGAAAAAAAATTCGAACTTCCAAAGGAAATAAAAGAAATAATTATTAACGGACTTATCGTAAGGATACCAAATCCAGATAAAACGAAACGATTAAAGATAAATACTTCTGAATATACCTTGGGCGCAATTTTGGAATAGCAAAAAAATAACGGCAAATAATACCTAATAACATATTACTTTAAAGCATTCCGAAATACAGAATTTAAATACCAGATTTACGACAAAAAATTATTAATAATTATTAATGCTTTTAAAAAATAGGAATTTTTTTTAATAAAACAAAAAAACCCTTTAATATTTACTTTGATTATAAAAATTATACGCGATTTATAAAAACCCAAAAATTAAACAAACGATATAAAAAATAATGGATTTTTTTGTCCAGATTTAATTTTAAAATATATTACATTAAAGGAAAAAAAAATATCCAAGTAAATATTTTTAGTCGTAAAGGAGATTACGATTCTAAAATTTCTAAAAAAAGTATATAAATATTATAATATAACAAAAATAAAATTATATATTTATATAAAATAATAAAGAAACTAACTACCGAATTTTTAATACGGTTCCGGAATTCCTATGATGCAAAAAAACAAAAAAAAATCCAGCAGCTAAAAAAATAACCCAAAGATTAATTATTATGTTATGGCAAAATTTATATTCCTAAGGATTAATAAAAATAATTCGTAAAGGAATTTTATAAGAACTTATTATATGGATATTAAAAAATCTTTAAAACCACCCGACGGCTGCAAAAAAAATACGATTTCCCTAGGTTACGCCATATGGTTAAAATAATTATCAAGAATTATAACGTTTATAATAAGGCTAAGGTAATACGCCATAAACCTTACGGGCTATTATAACCTACCGATATTCCTAATAAAGTATAAAATACCATAACTTAAAACTTTATTATTAATTTATCTTTATTTAAAAACCCAGTTATTAAAATCGAATATAACAAAATATAAATAATTATTAACAGATTTACCAAATATAAATACTTTTTATTTTTTTAAAAAAATATAACGGCAGAATAATTAGCTTACGTCTTTATCAGATAATACCTTAATAAGCATAAAATATTTTAAAAAATCGTTTTAAACCGAAATACGTTATTTATTTCAAAATTTGGTACCAATTTTTTTAAATAAATTAGTATTAAATTTAAGTTTTTAATAACGTATTATCCCTAGATAGATAATTAAACCGAAAAACTAAACCAGACCTTGGAACAATACCTACAAAATTACGTTAATTATTAGCAAAATAATTAGGTAAAATTTTTATTATTGGCATAAATCGTTAATAATATATTTATTAACGAGGATATAAGCGTATCTCCTTATATAGTTATATATGGATATAATATAAAAACAAAATAATTTAAATATCCGTTTAATAAGGTATTAAAAATTGTTATAATTGCCTTAAAAACAAAGATATTAATAATAAAAATCAAAACGATTTAAGCGTATTTCCAAAACGAATTATAATTTTTACAATAACAGATAATTTAATATTATAATAAGAAAAAAAGGAAAGGATTAATTTTAACGAAAGAAAATAAGGTTTATTTATTACGCCAAAAACAAAACGTAATTTCGAATATTTCATAAATTAAAATAAAAAAAATTAGCGACAAATTTAATTTTAAAAAATTTGGCTTATTTAAAATTAATAAAATTATTTCCAAAACTAATTATTAATTGTTATTACTTAAAAATATAAAAATATATTTTGTTTTTTATATTTCTTTATTTAAATTAATATTTAAAAACGCCCCGTTAAAAATAAACTTAAAATTCGAAAAAGATTTTGACGAATACGAAATTAAACGAATACTGGATTTTAGAATAATTAAAAGTAAAATCCAGTATCTAATTAAATAAAAAAGGTACTTATATGAAAAAAATACGTAAAAACCGTTTAATTATTTAACGAATATAATGGACCTAATTAAGACGTTTTACCGATAAAATCCTGATTAACCGTCTTTAGTACGGCCAAGGTCGTAAACGATAACGGTCCCCTATTTAAATTTAATCTTACGGCGTTCCAGTCAAAGAAAATAAACGTTTCCAAAACGGCGTCCATCTTAGAAATAAGCCGTACTTGCTTTATTTCCATACGACGTTATTTTTTTTCCATCCTTTTTCGTTTTTCCAGCTAATCCAACTTTAAACCTTCTTTTAATAACTTTACCGTTTTTTTTGAAAAAGTTTTGTTAAAGGCGTAACCGCCTTAGTTTCCTAATAAATTCCTTTAATTTTTCGTTTTGCCGGCGTCGCAGTTTATCCAGTTTTTTTTTAATAATCTCCTAGTAAGCCAAAAACTATTCTTAATTTCGCGCTATTTTTTTAAAAAACGCTTTTACGTTTCGTTTATTTTTTTAAGGAATTTATTATTAAAACGTTATAAGAAAAACGTTAATAACGAATACAGCAGTTACAACTCGGGTAATTTAACGTATAAAAATAATTCTTTTCGCCAAAACGGATATAGTTAAAATAAGCAAAGGCTTTAATTTTAAACCTTTTAATTAATTTAATACGGGTATTACAAAAATCGCGTTAGTTTAAACGAGGTTTTTTTTTCCTTTTTGAATATGTTTTGTTATAATAAAGTTAGCTGGGACGTTTCCAACTTTTTCCAATAAAACGAAATGGCCACTTACGGTACTTATTTTTAGGGACAAAAATCCTTGGAAAAAGGAAATAATATTACAGGAACAGGGGTTCTTATCTTGAGGAAACTAACCCTTAAGGCCTAACGCAGGCCTGTTATGGCTAAATTCCGGACGAAAAGTTTAGTTCTTAATGTGATCTAAGTAATTTAGGTAACCTGGGACTAGATTATATAGATTACATAGATTTACGATATACTTACTTTGGGAATTTGGGATATATAATAAATCAATCTTTTATATAAATAGCACTTATTTAATTTTCGCTCCTTAATTATTAATCTAAGCTTTTAACCAAAGGCAATTATACCGTTCTCTAATTGAAAAAGGAATACCTTGAAATCTCCTTAACGAACATACTAAATTATTCATCGCCTTATTGTTACCTACAAATCAAGACCCTTTTCGGATACTGTTTATACCTCCAGGTGGATGTATGACAGGTTCGTTACATATAGCTATTTTTTAACATAATAACTTCGTTTTTTTTAAATATGCCAAAATCGCCTTACGTATAAATTTACTGTTAAATAATATATATTATTAAAGCCTTATTTTTATCCGATACCGTAAGTAAAAATTAGTTTATTTCAAAAATTTAAAAATAATATATTAACGGGCCGAAAACTAAAATTAAAATTCGATAATTATTTTGTTTTAATAAAAATTATTCGCAATAAATTATATATTATTTTCTTTATTATCCGAATTCGTTATGGCGCTTTTTATTATAATTTTTGTATTTTTATAAATAATACGGTTTTAAATTACGAGGCTTAAATCACTTTCGTTATTTTATCTTTTTTTAAAAATAAACGGTTCGGTTTTATATCTATCGAACGCTCAATAAAGTACAAATAATATAATTTATCTACAATTAATTATATTTAATTGCTTACAATTACAAACCGTTCGACTAAATCGTTACCATAAATCCTTAATTTAAAAGATTTACGGTATATTTTACTGTATTACTTAAATAATATGTAGAATATTTATACTTAATTTAAAAATAATAATATATATGACGATATAAATAATATTATCCGATTACTTTAAATTATTATATATACGAACTAAACTTTTATAAGATATTTCGGAAATATATAATTTAATACCTTTCTTTATAAGCTTTAACAAATACCTCCGGTTTATTATGATCCTAATTAAATAATTGTAAATATTTATAATGTTTTACCATATTATTAATATAAATAATAATATTAATAATAAAATATAAACTATTAAGTTAAATTAAAAAATATTATTTAATAATACGGATATATTAATTATTAAAAAATCTAAATACCTTGAATTCGAATATTAACATTTATGTATAAGTAAAATAATGATATCGATTTCAAAACAATTAATATTGAAATATTGGACTTCCGCCTTTTAACCATATTTAATTAGGCCGCCGATATAACGAAAATCGTTATATTTTGGAATTGTGTTTAAAAATATTACTAATCGTTATTATAGGCGTAAATTAATACATATAATTAAAAAAATAAAACGCAAATTACAGATAATAACATATTTAAGCCGAAAATCTTTTTATTCCAATAATAAATATATTTCGTTAATAATAATTAAATTATATTATCTTCGAAAAATAAAACTTAATATAATAATTTGAAATTAATCGTTTAATATTTATTTAAAATTCACAATAATATAAATATACGACTTGGCAGTTATGTAATCAAATACGTTTAAATTAAGCTTTTTCGTATTTACGGATATTAAAATAAAAACAAAATATAAAATTATTTATATAAAATTTTATCATTTTTTCATTAATTTAATTAATAATAAAACTTAAATAATTAAGAATTTCCCGAAATTTATTTTAATAATAAAAAATATTTTAAGTTTTCCGAAAACCAGATTATATACCGTATCGATATATTCTTTTCATAAAATATGGCCTTTCTCGTTAAAAATAATACCTAATATAAAACAAACAAATTAACGGCGCAAAGTTTCCGTAAGATTATCGGCTATATATATAACGTTAGCATATAGGTTAATTACGTTTATATTCGTAAAAAACCGATAAAAATATTAAATAAAAATAGACGTTTTATTTTAAAAGTTTAAATATTCGAAAATCTAAGGTATTTATCCTAAACCTTTAAATATATTACCCGTATTTAGCTAATTTAGAAAAAAGTATATTTCGGAATTTATTATAAGTAATTTTAAACCATATATATTATTATTTTTACTAATAAGGTTACATTGTTATTATGCTAGCCAAAAAGGGGTACGTAATTATAATATACGAAAAACGGAATTTTTAGTTATTTATTTAAACTTATAATAATATCTAAATCTTAATTAAAATCAAAATTATACGAAAAAATAAAAGTTTCAATTTTATATAAACTTTTTGTAATTATAAAAAAGGTAATACTAATTTAAAACTATATTTAAAGGATTCGTTATATTAATTTCTAAAAATTTATATAAGAATACGGAAAACGGAACGAAAAAATCATAATTTGCTATTAGGCCTTATTTTGGAGATTTTGTTATTTTTGTGAAGATAATTCTTAAAGTGGTTTAGTTGATATATTAGACCTCTAATAAATACTTGTTAATCAAAAGCTATAGCTATGGCTACGGCTGCTGCGCCGCAGGCGCAGCCACAATCTCCAAAATGGGGTTCTGATCACGATAAGGCAACGGTTTCCGCGGATGGATAAAACTCGGGAATAAGGCTGCCATATCCGGAGAGACCTAGCGGACCGACCGGCTCTATTATCTTAGTTACATAGTAAACCAGTTTTATATCTTTTATTAATAAGATAACGCGTTTACCGTAAATATAGTATAAATTCGCAGTTATTAATAATTAATACGTAAATTAATACGCATATTATTAATGCGAACATATTAATAAAAAATATAATAAAAATAGCCTTAGTTATTTTTTATAAAGCTTGAATAATTAATCGCTAGAATCGGAAATCCGTTTCGGTAGATAAACCTTACGTAATTTCGCGTACAAAATGTTAAAATAAGACCTTTAGTATTAAAAGATTGAAATTTCTCTAATATTTACGGATTTATCGAAACGTAATGGCTTAACAAAAAAGTTAAATTAAAAAATTAATTAATAAGGCCTGAAAAACTTATTACCGGGCTTTTATCATCTGGGCCTTTTGATCGTGCCGGTTATATCCGCAAAGGTTTTTTTAGCTGTCGGCTTGGTTTTACTTTTGCCCTTTACCGTACCTTTGCCTTTGGATAAGTATTTGCCTCCGATGTCTTTAGCCTGCGAGATTACGCGTAATTCTGAATTAAGATTAATATATCGATTAATACATATTTTAATACGTTAATTAATACAAATATTAACTTACGAATTTTTATGCGCGCTATAACGAAAAAACTATTTGTCACATTCAGAAAGTAATATCAAAATCGAAATTAATTAATTAAAATTAACGAGGAGATGTAATTATACCAAAATACGACCGCGCAAAAATTTGCAGTATGTTATTGTAACGAACCTGTCATACATCCACCTGGAGGTATAAGCAGTATCCGAAAAGGGTCTTGATTTGCAGGTAATAATAAGGCGAGGAATAATTTAATAATCTATTTGTTAAAGAGATTTAAGTACTTTTCCCTTAATTAGAGAACGGTGCAGTTATTTCTGATTAAAAGCTTAGATTAATAATTAAAGAACGAAAAATTAAATAAGTGGTTATTTATATAGGAAACCTAAAGTTTTATACCTTTTCTTATTTTACTAGTATAATATTGATTTTTTAGATCTATTAAATTACCCAAATTATAATAATCTGTATAATTTAATAAATTAGTTAAATTATTTTAAGTTACGTAACTTAAAGTGTGGAACTTTTCCCTTTTTTGTAACCCTAAGGCCTCCAGAACGGGTTTATTTAAGGATCCGTAATATTATTTTTTTTTCAAAATCTTTATCCTAAAAATAAAAAGGTAAGTACTTTTCCCCTTTAATTAAAAACTGTTTTTTTTATTATTAACTTATTATGGCGGGTCGAGCAAAAAAACCGGCGCGCTTTTCCCGTACGAACTAACGTTAGATTTGCGATAACCGGTTTATTTATATTTTCAAGTTTGGATTTAAGGTATTACTTTGTTTTAGTTATTTTTTATTTAAGGAATTTAAGTATTTTATAATAAAAAATATTCCAAGTTATTATTATTATATCTATCATTAATATTATTATAACGGATTAATAATTACTATGTTTTCGTTAGAAAATATTAGTTCTAAACGTAACCGTTTCCAAAAGGAACGTCATGTTATTAAAAACGAATTCGTGGAATTATAGCGAAAATTTCAAAAAGAGATATTGAAAAAAATAAATAAACTATAATATTTGCATTATTAGGAAAATATTTTAAAGGAAAAAAGGTTATAGTTGTTTTTCGAGGGTTACGAATTGGATTAACTAGAAAAATGGGAAAAGATAAAAAAAGAACGACGTCGTATAAAAACGGAATAAACGTAATTTGCTTTAAAAATAAACGCCATAATAAAGGCGTTTATTTTTTTTGACTGGAACGCCGAAGGTTTAGATTTAAATGGGGGATTGTTATTACCTATAATCTTGGCTGTATTGGAAACGGTCGGTCAGGATTTTGGCGATAAAACGTCTTAATTAGATTTATCGTATTTATTAAATAATTAAATAATTTTTATATATTTTCTTTATATAAGTATTTTTCTTATTTAATTAAGTATTGGATTTTATTTTTAATTATTCTGGAATCCAGTATTCGTTTAATTTCGTATTTATTTAAATCTTTTTCGAATTTTAAGTTTATTTTTAATAGGGCGTTTTTAGGTGTTGGTTTAAGCAAAAAAATATGGAAAATAAGGTGTATTTTTATGTTTTTGGATAGCGATAATCGGTAATTAATTTTGGAAATAATTTTTTTAACCTTAAACGGATTAAACTTTTTGAAATCGAATTTATTACTAGGTTTTTTTGTTTTGATCTGTAAAATATTTAAGGTTGCGTTTTGTTTTTGGCGTAATAAGTAAATTTTATTTTTTTCGCTAAAATTGATTTTTTAATTTTTTTCTTATTATAATATTAAGTTATCCGTTATTAAAGGAATCGTAATTTGTTTTGGAAATAGGCTTAAATTATTTTGATTTCTGTTGTTAATGTTTTTGTTCTTGGGGTAATCGTAATAATTTTTGGTATTTTATTAAATGGTTATTTAGGTCGTTTTACCTTTGCATTATGTCCGTATATAGCCGTATAAGGAGATACGCTTATATTTTCGTTAACGGAAATGTTATAAGTAATTTATGCCAATAATAAAAGCTTTACCTAGTTATTTTGTTAATAATTAATATAATTCCGAAAATATTATTTTAAAATCTAATTTAATTTTTCGGTTTGGTTATCCGTTTAAAAATAATATGCTATTAAAAACTTAAACTTAATACTTATTTATTTAAAGAAATTAATGCCGAATTTTGAAGTAAATAGCGTATCTTTATTGGAAATAATCTTTTTTAGTAGTCCGTACTTATCGAGGTAATATTTAATAAAGGCGTAAACTAATTATTTTACCGTTATATTTCCTTTAAAAGGTAAAAAGTACCTATATTTAATAAATCTGTCGATAATTACTTACATTTTGTTATATTCGATTCCGGTAACTAGGTTTTTAAATAATAATAAGTTAATAATAAAATTCTAAATTTTAATATTCCATATTTTATTAAAAATATTAATAAGTTATAATAACCCGTAAGGCTTATAGCGTATTATTTTAACCTTATTATAAATATTATAGTCCTTAATTACCTTTTTGACCATATGGCGTAACTTTGGAAAATTATATCGTTTTTATAGCTATTTGGTAATTTTGAAAATTTTTTAATATTTATATAATAAGTTTTTATGAAATTTTTTTATAAATTATTTCTGTTATTCTTTAGGAATATAAATTTTGCCATGGTACAGTAATTAATTTTTTAATTATTCTTTTAATTATTAAACTTTCTTTTATTTTTCCGTATCGTAAAAATTTCAAAATTATATCAAAAATTCGGGCGTTAGTATTTTTATTTTTTCACATAATTATACGGTATTATCTTTATTATATTATAGCATCTATATATTTTTTTGGGGACTTTGGAATCGTAATTTCCTTTGCGATTAAAAATATTTGTTTGGATTTTTTTTTTCCTTTGATATAATATATCCTGAAATTAAATTTGAATAAAAAAATTATTTATTTTTTATGTCGTTTATTTAATTTTTAAATTTTTATAAATCGAATAAGGTTTTTGTGGTTAAAATAAATATCGAAAGGTTTTTTCGTTCCCTTAAGAAAAAACTTTTATTCCTTAAAAATGTTAATAATTATTAATAACTTTTTATCGTAAATCTGGTATTTAAGTTTTGTATTTCGAAATATTTTTAAGTAATAAGTTACTGGATATTATTTGCTGTTATTTTCTTATTACTTTAAAATATCTATTTTTAATTGTTTCTTTTTATTTAAATTTGGCATTTTTATTATTAATTTACCAGTAATTACTTTCTTTAATTTCCGGAATACTTTTTTTATTTCCTTTAAAAGTTCGAATTTTTTTCCGATATATTCCTTAATAATAAGTTTCGTTAATAACCTAATAATATTTCCGTATTTTTTAATTAAATTACGTATATAACCCGTAAATCCTAAGATTTATTAAATATTTATAACGGTTACCTTATTGGGAATAAGCCAGTTTTTAATTACTTTTAATTTAGAAGGTTAAATCTAAATTTATTCAGGAATAAAAATAAATCTTAGAAAATTTAATTTTTACATATATTATACGTTTTTAACTAAGTTAATTCGAATATTAGTTTCATCCAGAGTTCTAAGTACTTAAATAATATATTTCTTATATTTCTTTAAAGTTTCGGAATAAATAAGAATATCGTCAAAGTAAACAAATACGAATTTATCCAGAAACTGTCGTAAAGTAATTATAACTAAATTTTGGAAACTGGCAAGGGCGTTAATAAGTCCTATAGGTATTATTCGATATTCGTAAAATCCATATATTATTCTAAATATTATTTTTTATTTTTTTCTTTTGGCCATTCGAATACGGTAATAACTATTACGAAAGTTAAATGCCGTAAACTATTTAACTTTATTAACATTTTCCTTTAAAATGTTCATAAATATTAGAAAATATCTATTTTTAATTATAATATTATTTAATTATTTATAATCGATTATTTTTTAATAAATAAAGTTTTTGTTTTCGTCGATCTTTTGCTTATTATCCTTATTTTTTGGTACCATAAAAACGGAATATTTTGCAGAAAAATTAGAAAATTAAATATATCCCTTTTTTAAATTTAGTTATATATTTTTTAATAAAGCTTTCGATTTTTCTGGATTTATGTAATAAATTTTGTAAAATTTAGGATAATATCTTTTTTTAATAAATATTTTATGTTTTTATTATCTATATGGCGGTAATTCGTGATTTTCTTTGTTTTTAAATAATTGCTTAAATTTTTGGTACTTTAGAGGTATTATAAAAAATCGATTAAGAATTCGTACTTCCTTAATAACATAGCAAATTTTTCGATCATCTTTTTCTGGTATTTCGTTTTCCTAAAAGAATATTCGTTTTCTTTAATTAATCCGTAAGTTGCTGGAATAAAACCAAGATATTCCCAGGATAATGTTATATCCGGAAATATCGGTAATATCCAGCAAAACGTATTCTTAATATCCTTAAACCTATATTAAAAATTTTTCGGTTTTCCAAAAAATTCGTTTGCTTTCGTATATAAATAGGTTTTTATTTACCGTACGTAATTTATAAAATTTTAATTTATATTTTTAAAAAACCTGATATTTTTTTGTTATTACGGGGGAAATAAAATTACCTTTTGCGCTGGAATTGATTATTACTTTAAACGTTTTATTTTTATGCTAAAAAGAAATTTTGATCTAATTACGTATTCCTTTTATTATTTTATATAAAATCTTATATATTAAAATTTCTTAATACCTTATTTTTAAAGGTTTCTATCGTTTTTTAACTAATGCGGTTTACTTACAAAAAAGCATTTCTATTTTCGGGCTTTCTTGGTTACGTATTTGGTATAATAATTATCCATATATTTGTACTATTTTTTCCTACTTAACTAATATCCAAAGGTAATTATTTTCTTTTGGCCCATCCTTTAATTTTATATTTTTTAAATTATAAGGTCGAAAAGGTATACCTCTTAAAAAAATATTCTTATATTTAAAAGTTCGTATTAAATGCAAAACGTCAAAACATAATATAAATATCTTTACGATATAATTTTCCGACTCCGTTTTAAATTAAAATATAAATAACAAAACCTAAGATATTCTGGCTATTAGTAAGTTTTTATATATCTGCATTTATTATTAGGTTCGGTAAATATCTTTTCGTCTTATTTAGGCCAAAAGTTATTATTTTCTTTAATTTTAAAATAAATAAAATAATCGTCTTAATAACAAATAATAAAATATAACAAATCGTAAAGGTTTACCGATAATATCTTTTAGTAAATAATACATTTTAAAAGCTTATAAAGCTTTAAGAATAATTATCCGTAATTATTAATATTTAGTCGAAATTAACCGTTTATATTATATATTTTACATTTTTATATATCAAAATAATAAAAATATCTTAACTTTATGGCTATCTTAAAAACCGTTTATCTTAAGTGGTATTTATAAGCTTTAACCTTAAAATCTTAATAAATTAAATAATTTTCGTACTTTAAAATATCACTTAGAATTTAAGTAATTATAGTAATAATAAATTCCGGCTAAAAAAAGTCGAATTAACTTTTTTCTCCTTTTTTTCTACCTTATTATCGGTTTTTTATTTAGTTATTTTAACTTTTTTTTAAAATTAAAAAATTCCTCTTTTTTTAAAGTTCCTTTTGGCGGAAAAACGGCATTCGCTTTTAAAATATCCCTTTTTACCATAATTAAAATATTTTATTTTAAACTTGTTTTTTTTTAACTTTTTCGAAACGGAATTCGCTTTTTTCTAAGGCTTATCTTTATCCTTTTTAATTTAGCTATTAAAGCTTTTATTATTATTTCGTTTACCGGTTCCTTTTTTTCGAAATACCGATTAAAAATATAATAATTAATAATAATAACCTTATCGGTATATTTTGCAAAAGATTTTATTTTAAATTTTATATATATTTTATCCTTAATTTAAGGTTTTAAGCCGTTATAATAAAAATAAAATAACGCATTTTTAAGTAAATTTAAAATAATTATTAAACGGTTAAATTTGGTCGTATATTTAAATGTTAATTTAATTTGGCAAAAAAGATAAAATTATTTAATTATATATTATTTTTTATTAAGATTTCCGAATAAAGCCCGTATTTATTTTTCAAAATAGCCGTATTTACTAAAAACATAATTAATAAAATTTAAAGATTTTTTAAATACTTTTTAAAATAATCCGTTAAAATAGGTTTAAATTATTTTCGGATTCGTCCGGTTAATAACTAAAAAATAATTATTATTTTTTGATATTTTTTTATTAAAAAGTTTTCGTAAAACTTAAGGTAAAATCTGGCCTAAATTAAAAATTTATCAAAATCCTTTAATTTATTATAAGACTTAAGGGGAATTAGTTTATAGCCCTTAACGTTTAATATTCCGTAATAACCAAAAGGTGGAATAATTCTTTTCCGTATCCGGTTTACGCCGAACAGTGGTAAAATCGAAATTCTTTCTGGTGCTTATCTTATGTCTAACGAAGGTGGTCGGTAACCAGCCCCTTGGCTTTGTTTTCTGGCCGAACCAAACTAAAGAAAAGTTGGTTTTCTTCCTTAAACGAATCGGGCATTTTCTTATTCCAGGCTTTGAACCTTCTGGGCTAAAAAATCTAATCTTTTTTTCGTAATAAGTTTTTTTTCTTTTCCTTTTAGGATTTCGGCTTTATATTTTTTAACTCCTTTTTTAATTATTTTTTCTTCCGATTCCTTTCTTTAAACCTTAATGGTATCCTTAAGGGCCGAAATAAATTGTTATTTAGGTTACGAAAATAATCCTTTTTAAAATTAAATAATAAATAAAATTATATTATTAATTAATTAAAAAATTTCTTTAATAAATAATAAATTATGTAATCCGGTTATTAATTTTTCATTAATTAATAACGGGAATCAGATATACTATTTATTTTCTAAATATCGTTTTATAATATTGTTTTTATTAAATTTAAAAAAACTTATATTTAATTAAGCCTTAAATTATTCGTCGGCTATTAATTAAAAAATTATTAAAATATAACAAACCTATTATATATCTATTTAAAGGTATAAGTAATATCTAAAAAAAGTCTTAATTTGCAAGTAATAATAAGGTAAGGAATAATTTAATAATCTATTTATTAAAAAATTTAAATATTTTTCCTTTAATTAAAAAACGGTATAATTATTTTTAATTAAAAGTTTAAATTAATAATTAAAAAACGAAAAACTAAATAGGTAATTATTTATATAAAAAACTTAAAGTTTTATACCTTTTCCTATTTTACTAGTATAATATTGATTTTTTGGATCTGTTAGATTACCTAGATTATAACGATCTATATAATTTAATAGATTAGTTAAATTACTTTAAGTTACGTAACTTAGAATGTGGAGCTTTTCCCTTTTCTACAGCCCTGGGGCCTCCAGAATAGGTCTATTCGGGGATCCGTAATAGTTATATATAATATGGGCAAAACGAGGTTATAATATCACGAAATCTTAGGTGACCCACTTCTAGACCCACCTTTTTAAAAAAATTTATTTGTAATACAAAAATTTAATATACGTAAATAATAAAAAAATACATAATAATAAATACTTGAATATTTAAAAAAAAACCAAACTTAAAATAGGCTTAATATTATAAAGTAAAAACAAAATTACAAATTAAAAAATAAAAAAATAAAAAAATGAATAAATTGGAATAAAAAATTAAAATAAAATTAATAAACTGTTTTATATAAAGAAAACTTTATAAATAAAATATTATTCAACGAAAATTATAAATTCGAATATATTATAACGAATTAAATTAAATTACTTATATTACTTAATAATGTACCAATTAACTTGCAGTACGCCTATTTCTTGTTAGGATACGTTTCCGAACGGATTACGATAATTTTTTAGAATTTTCGTAAATTTTCCTTTTCCGTATCTTTGTTGATCCAGTTATAGCGTTTCTAGTTTTCGTCTACCTCCTGGCGCCTAAATTTGCTAAAGGCATTAGTAGGCCAAATTTCTGTTATACGATAATCTTATCGTAAATTTGCTGCTTTAATAAGAAACTAATTGCATTCGGCGTTATTCCGTTATTAATTTAAAGTATAGCCGTTTGAAAAACGAGTTAGGAATTATTGATTTCGTTAATAACGGAAGCAGGATAAGTAACGTTTAAATCTTATTTTTCCAAAAATCTCGTATAAAAAACTTTTTCGATTTCTTTTTGCCGACGTTCTGCAGTTTAAATAGATTCGTCGCCTTTGGCATAATCGTACCAAATATTAGGTAGTAAACTTTTTTACGTGTTTTGCAGATAAAATATAATAAGAAAGTTAATTCGCAATATAAGGTATTTTAATTCGGAACGATTATACGAATAAATTAACTTAATTTAATTTTACGTTTGTTTTATTAATACGGCAGCAACTTAAATATAAAAGTAATTACGGGCAAATACGACCAGCTTAAAGAAAAATACTTTTATCTTACGTCAAAATTCAAAAATATTTTGGTTAAAGAATATACCTGCGTATTAATTAACGTATTAATCCCCGTATCGAGAACTTATATAATTTACGTATTTCCAGGTAATAATCGACGATTTGTTCCTAAGGTTAACCGTTATCGAGATTTGATAGGCTCGAAAAAACACGTTATTAAATGTTAGCAGGGGTACTACCGGAAAAAAAAATAAGATAATACGAAAAAATAAAATACTTTTTGAGAAGTTCTAATACTTTCGGTCATAATTTCCGATAGGTTTTAATTAGTACGTTGTTAACGAGGTAATTTCGTTATATTGTTTTCATATTTTTCGTAATAAGATTTGTAAGTACGTTTAAACGAATCGCTTTATCGCGAAAAAAGTCGTTTGTGAACGATTAGCCCAGAAACGTCTTTTACCTATCGAAATGGAGTTCTGTTTTCGAATCCGACAAAGAATATAAAAGCATAGCGAGGATGAGATGGTACTTGTTGTCCTTGAAAGCTTTGTTGATATAGACCTGATAGAACTTAGAGCAATTTTGATATAACGGTTAAGGGTTTAACCAACTATTAAACCTTAGTCGTACGGATTTATGTTGGCAGGAATATTATAGGACTCTGTAATAATGAGGTAACTTAGTTACGTCTCTTAATACTAAGGGTACAGAAGTCGTATTGCAAGCGATTAGTATTGATGAGTGTTACAAGCTGAAACTATCTAGACTATGGAAATAATGAACGTATATATTTTGATCCGGCTTACTAGCTTACCAGCAGTGAGTTGGTAATCCGGCTCACTGGCTTACCACTAGTAAGTTGGTAATCCAATCACGTAACCTGCCCTACCGCGCACTTGTGGTTAGGTCGTGGCAGACCGTTTCTGGAGACCGTAGCCCGTTGGGCCATAACACTTGAACGGCTCGAATCAAACCTTTAAGGTAGGGTTACGGGGCACCAGCAGAAATTCGATTTTATAGGTGAATTTCGCACTTGCGAAAATATTTTTTTATGCTTTTAAACCCTGCAAAAACATAACTGTAATTCGGATTTTTCGAAGCGCCAAAAAGGTTTATCAATAGAAAGAACGGCTTGCAAATGTCGATTAAGTAATCGATAATATTTCAAGTAGTTTCCGTAATTTCGAAACCAGTTATCTTTTCGCGACGTATATAATTTTCGATTGCAGGTCTTAATTGATAAGCCCGGATAAACTTATATATTACGGAGCTTTAACGAGTTCTTATATTTCGAATTGCCTGCAGTAATTTTTGAATATTTAAAATACTTTTTTTTAAAGAATAACCTATAGGCGCTTAAACTGCTATTGGCGTTCGGTATTAAGATTAAGATATATCGCGAACTATCTGATTTAAATTGACCAAAGATTAATACGAAAATTAGTACGAAAATTAGTACGACGCTGCTAGCGGGAATAATAAAGGTTGACGTATCCCTGTTACGATACGATTAGCTGTATTGAACTTGATCTGCTTAATTTTAGCTGTCCTTTTTTCGTTATTCTCCATTTTTAGGCCCGCCTGATCTTTTATATCTGTATTATTTATAATTTTTAAGCACTTAAAAAAACGCCTATAAAGATTGTGTAAAGAATGCGAAAAATAATAAAAATAATTCGTCCTCTTTATCTATTCCTATTTTTGCTTATTTTTTTATATATATTTTCTAAAATGCTTTATGTCGAAATTCGTTTCGCTATCTGTTATTATAACCTGGACTTTTAAATAGAGTCCGTATTTTTTCAGCGCCTCGTATAACGCTCGAATATTCGATTTTGCTTTTTTGTCCTTATATAAGTGGATATTAATCAGGACGTATCTAAATATTTAGTTTTTGTCGATAAAGTGAATATATATACCTTAAAAAACCCATACTAAGACAGGAGAAGTTCAAACGTCGGTAGTTACCAAAATATAAAATTCGGGAGGAAAATTTTATAACTCTAACCGTACGATTTTATTTGCGTATTTTTCGTATCTGTCCTTAAGCGTACGGGAATTTGAAAGATTATAAATAAGATATATACACCGAACCTAATTAATAAAATACGGATTTTCGATAGCATTAAAAAATAAATACAAATTGGTCTATATTTTAATTATATAACGATTATCTTAAAATAAAATTCCGATAACGTTAAATAAATATTATTAAACCATAATTAGTACGATAAATAACGTGTATTAAAAAACTTTACTTATAATAAAATCTGTAATAACTGAACTTTTTTATATCGAGCTAGTTTTTTTTCGTATAATCTATTATTTATATAATCTTTTTAATAAAATAATGCCATAATTATTTTTATTCAATTTCGGATATATCCGGCTTTTATAACAAAATTAATAAATTATTATTAATTAATTTGTTTTTAAAGTAGCGTTATAAAGCTAGCCTTATTAATATTAAGATTTTTAATTAAAAACAATTTTTTAAAAACAAATACCTCGTTTATACCGTTATCAAAGTAGCATTTTTTTAAAACATTACGGCCGCCGTATAAATTACGTTTTAAATATTTCGGGGCTTTTCGTTTTATAAACATAATATATTAAAATCTGAATTCGTAAAAATAATTCGAATATTTCTTATACGTTATTTTAAGACCGTAAGTTAAACCTTAATTAAATTAAAGATTTAGTTTCTTTTTAACGTATTTATTACGTAATTCGTCGTTATCCGATTCGTCAAAATTTTCTTCGTTTTCATAATTAAATTCGTTTCTTAATTTCCGGTTATCTTCTTTTTCGCAATCCGTTTCATCGAACAGGTAATTATCTCCAAATTCGTCCCCGTTCTCGATATTTGGTTATTTTCTAAATTCAGGTTTACCTTTATTTTCGCCTTCGTTTTTATTCTTATCGTATAAGGCATTATTTAATTCCCGCAATTAATTTTCCATTTCGACAATTTTTTCGATAAAGCCCGATCTATAATTTGTTTTCGTTGGCCGCAATTTAATTAAAAAAATCGATAAAAGGCGGTATGTAACGGCTAGGCGGTTTAACCAATTATTAAACCTTAAGTCGACGGGTTTATGTTGGCAGGAGTATCGTAGGAATTTGAGCAATAAATACAGTAACGTATTACGTTTCGTAATACCAAAGGTGCCTTAGGTAACGATATTATATTGCAAGCTGAAGCTATTTAAATTATGGGAATAATAAGCGTATATATTTTTATAGATTAATTAAATTTTTATTAGATCTTAATGTTATTATAAATCTAATGTTATTGGATTCGGTTGGTTTTATATGGATTTATTTGGATTTTGATATTAAGAAAGATCTAAATTACGTAATATTTTGTGGGTCCGACCGTTTTTGTGGCCGATATTGGGTTAGGTCGTAATACGATTTTTTTTTCCTAGGGTTTTTGCTTTTAAAGATTTTTTTTCCTGGTAAATTATTTTTTTTATTGTAATAGGTTATATTGCTAGCCGTAAGTTTCGTAATTGTCCTAATTAAAGAAATTTGTCGTTATAACGAATATATTAAGAATTGTCGTTATTACGATGGTTTTGGCGTTTTAAATAATTTTTTACGTCGTATTAAAAAGGAAAAAAATCGTTTAAATCATAAAAAAACTGTTATTAAAAAGACGTTTTTACGCCTTTAATAAAAATTAAAAAAGGATTTGGTACATAAGTAATGTGATATCGACGAAACCATTAATCGTTTGTTTTATTTTTGTCGTTAAAAAAACTTTACATTAAAAAAGTTAGAATTATTAATTGCGGTCTTTAGTTAATAGATAAGCTGGATAAGTAGGAACATACGGAGGCCGAGGTTCCTTTTTTTGTGCTATTTTTTGTTTTTTTTAATTGGTCTATTTCTAAGGACCTTGACGAAGGGGTTTTTCTTAGTAACCCCGTCGTTGCTAGTAAAAGTTCTTTAATAGGCGTTAGGCGTTAATGAGATTTTTGGCAGGTTTTTAGGTATTTTCGGAATCCGGGTATTTTTTTATTTAATTAGGTATTAGGTAAGTTCGTTTTGTTTCCTTATATTGAAAACTTTTTTTATTTCGTATATTTATTCGTTTTTTATTTTTATATCGTTTTATGTCGTATGTATTTTGATTATATTTGCTATTAATTTAAATAAGGAAATAAAAAAATTAAATAAAATTTAAATTTTTAATGGAAATTTTAATTAATAATTATTTGCCGAGATTTTCTTAGCGATTTTATATGGACCGATGTATTTGAAATCGAGTTTTTTGCTGGGTCTTTTTGTTTGAATATTTTTTGTGGTAAGAAAAATTATTTTCCTTTTTTCGAAAATTAGTTTTTTTTAATTTGTTTTAGTTATAGTATTTATTTATTTAATTTGTACGAATTTTAATTTTATTTTTATTTTTTGATATAATTATCGTAATTACTTTAACGTAACAATTATTTTTACATTAATTGGATTATTGTTACGTATTTTTTTGTAAATGTTTAAAGTAAAATTAAAGTTTGTATTTATAGGTATTATCTTAATATTTTCGTAATAGTTAATATTATATATTAGTTATACGGTTAATAAATTTTTAATTTAATTATTTTGTTTATTTATTTATTTATGGTCTAAATACGTTAGATAATTTGTGGTTTAAGCCGATTTATATTATAAGGCTTTGTTAAATTTTTAATGTAAATATTGATTTTTTGTTTAATATAAATTTTATTAATAATCCGTATATGTTAAAAATGTATTTAAAGAAAATATATATTATTTATTTGGCGTTTGTATTTTTATAATATGGTAAAAAATAAGAAAATTTTGTAAATCGGTCGACGATTACGAAAATGTTATCGTAATATATTCTTATAACTGGATTTTTTAACATAAGAAATTTGGTAATAAAATCGAATATAATTAAATATTATAGTTATTTTGTAATTAATAATAATTGTAATTTTTCGTATGGCTTGTGTTGTCGAGCTTTTGCTTTGGTATAAATATCGTATTGCTGTATGATTTTTTATATTGTTAATTTTATTTTAAGAGAGGAATATGTGCGTTAAAGTTTTTTTAGGATTTTGTGGATCTCTGGATATCCGTATAATTAATATTCGTATATTCTTTGTATTAAATGTTTTTGGTATTTGTTTAGAATTTATATTTTATCCGTTTTTTAGTTTTCTAGGAAACCGTTATTATGTTATTAAATTTTTTAATGTATATCGTAAGGTATTATCCGTATTATCGTAATTTATCGTAAACGTAAATATTTTTATAATAATATTAAAAATTGTATAATTAATTTTGATTAATTTCGTTTTAAGGTTTGGTCGTTTATTTTAAATATTTGCTTTGCCGTTTTTTAATTTTTTCTTATAAATAATAACGAAGTCGAAGTTCGCCAATTTTTCTGCGTAACGAAATTATTATTTTGTAAGCTTTTTGGTCGTAATAAATCTGGTAAGATTTTGATAATCTATATAAACTTTAACCTAATATAAATTTCCTTTTAGAAAGTACTTAAATTCCCGAAATGCCATAATAATAGCTATAAATTCCTTATTCGGAATATTATAATTAAATTTATTATTTTTTTAATTTATACGAATAAAATATAATAAGGTATAATTTGCCTTAATTATTTCGTTATCCGATTATTACGTTTAACGCGTAATCCGAAATATCGGTTTTTAGCTTAACGAGGCAGTTTAAATCATACATAATTAGTACTGGCTTATTGATAATCGTATCCTTAATATTCTGAAATATTTTTTCCGTATTTAATATTTATTTAAATTTTTTTTTGTAAAATTCGTTAAAGGTATAATTATTTTGTTAAAATTTCGAATAAACTTTTTATAATAATTGGCGAATCCAAAAAAAAATATTTATATCTTTTTAACAGTTATTGGCGTTTGTCATTTTATAATTACAGCGATTTTCTTAAGGTTTATTTTAATATATTTTAAGGTAATAATATATTTTAGATATTTTATTTTTTACTTATAAAATTAATTCTTTTTCCGTTAATAAATAATTTTACGTTTCATAACGCTTAAAAAACTTTATAAATATATTTTACAAATGTTTTTTCCGTTTTTGAAAAAATAAAAATATTATCCAGAAAATAAATAATACAAATATCGAAATATTTTTATAATACATAATTAATTATTCGTTAGAAAATTATTAGTACGTTTATAAATCATATTAATATAACTAAATACTTAAAAAATTTATATTTCGTTCTAAAAATGATTTTTATTCGCATTTTTTTAATTGTAATAAAATTATATTTATTTTTAAAATTAAATATTTTGAATTATTTAATTTCCTAAAGTTAATTTTTTATTTTTATAATTAAGAGTAATAATGTTCAATTGTTAATAATAATATTATTTAGTTATCGATAATTAACCATAAGTTGTAATTGTCGGTTTTTTTAAGTACAAAAAATATTAAATAATTTATTAGTAATTTCGAAAGTCGAATTTACTTTTTTGTAACCGATTTTCCAGGTATTTTTTAAAAATATGTAATTCGTTTTTATTAAAATTGTAAATAAAGTAAAACTTTATCGAAAATTCCTTTTTTAAAAATTATTTCGTAATCTTATTCGTTATGTTTTAATAATTTTATATCAAATTCCTTTCTAAAAAGCTGTTTATATCTATAATATTATAATAATATATTAATTAGATCTTTTAATTTTTAAAATTATTATTCTTATTTTAGATCGTTATTTAAGTGCTTTAACTTTATTTTAATAATAATAATAATACGTTATATTTTTTAATACTTATTCTTTTCTTTTATCTTATTCCTTTAAGTAATAAGGTTTTTGTCGTATTTTTATGTCTATATTTGTCGTTATTATCGATCAAATATTAAAATCTTAATTTGTCTTTTTTTCGTTTATTAATAAGAAATAAAACGAACTTTACCTAGCTAATTCCGCCATTATTTAAAATTCCGTACTGGCGTATCTATAATAATCATAAAATTATATCGTAATATATAAATAAAACGATATCGAAATTAATTATTTAATATCGTTTTTAACAAAAATTTTAAAGTAATTAATTTTGCGTATAATTTTTCTGTTATCGTAAACAAATTTCTGACCTTTAGTATTTATCGTTATATAAGATTTTAATTTATATTTCCATAATAATTTAAATTTATTAATTATATCCTGTACAATATAATTCTTACCCAGAGCTCCGTAATCTACTATTACGATATATTAATGCGTTCCGATTTATATATCCAAAGTAATAAAGTCGTTAACGTTTTTATTATCGCGTTTAAAGCTTTTTAAGGAGTTTCTTTTAATTCCTCTGAGTTTCGTTATTTTACGGCTTTTTTATAGGTAATCTTTTTCTTTTAATTCCTATTTAAATTTATCGAACTGTTTTTATGTTCTTTCGTTTAACACGTTAAGTTACTATATTTGTCGTTATTACCGGCATATTATTCCTTTAAATCGTATTAATTATTTTTAGTTTTACTATAATTTTTTTCTTTAACGAATAAATTATTCTTTTATATTTGTATTTATATCCCATTGTGCATTATTTTAATTATTGTTCCTGAAATCTTCTATAAATTAACGTATTTCCTTTTTAATCACTTTTTGTTTCTGGAGATTTATAATCAAAACTAATTGAAAATAAAAATCCGTAATAACGTTTTAATAATATTTTTTTACCGTACGCTAAATTAACTTTTTTTCCGTTTAATAATTATATTATCCATAATAATAAAAGTGGTTTTTTTTGCAAGTATTACTTTTTTTCGGGCCATTTTTTTATTTCGGCTAATTACTAAATGTTTCCTACGGTTATGGTTCGAAATTATTAATATTATTACTTATTATTTTTATTATTTTCGGTACGGTTTAAAAAATTAAATCTCTTATAATATATATAGATAATTCGTTTATAGATATATTATTTCCATTTTTTGTGATCGGAATATTCTTGTCGTCGACAGTATATAATATATATTTTGCCATATCGATTAAAGGTTGCGGAACAGATTTTTTTATCCAATTCTGATATTTGTATAATTATTTTTATAACATTTTGTATTGTACTTGCGATATTTATTAAGCTAGCTTTCTGGTTTTTCGTATTTTTTATCGGATTTCTTATCGTAATAGTTCTTATTGGACATTTTGTTATAAGCTTAATGCATATTTAGCTTAAAGTATATTAATAATTTTATTATTATTTTCTTAATTATTTCTAAATTATTCTTTCGATATAAGTATCCAGTTATTTTGCTATAGTTTTTTAAGTTTCCTATATTTATTAGCTTTATATCTTATTTTACTATAATTAAAATATTTAATTTGGTTTTAATCTTATTTATAGGTAACGCCGAATTTCATAGGTCCTAATATTGTTCTATAAGAAATAAGGAGTACGTTTCGTTTTTTTCCCTTAGTTAAACTTATTATATCCCGAATATAAAGCGTATTATCCTTTTTTCTCCTATTATTTTTTAAACTGTCGATTATTAATTTTAATTACTTTTATAATATACCGGTCCAGGGTAATTAATGATTTAATCTAAATAATTTTATTTTTTATATTATCTTTTAACTTTTTATAAAATATATTAATAAGGATATCGGCTTCGTTATTTTTTTATCTTGCTTTAACCATAAAGTTCTTAAAGATTACGGTATATTTAAATACGGATTTCTTTTATCGGAATTATAAAAGTTATTAGGTCGTAAATTTTTTTTATCCGGATTACCGAAATTATCGTATATTTTATCCTCTAAATTGGTATAAAATAAAAACATTTCGTTAATAAAGTTTTTCTTATCCGACTTTTTTATTTCCAGGAAATTTCTTATAACAGGTTTAAATTAATTAGTTATATTTCTTATTAAATATGCTCTTATTATTAAAACCTGATTCGTTAAATTACTAAGGTTTAAAAAACGGAAGTAAACTTATACCTAAGTTAAAAAGGTTTAAGAATTGCCTTTTTTATTATAAGGTTTTGGTTTCCGAGGTTTTATACGGACGAAAAAAGCTTAAGCAAATTGGCGTAGCCCTAATTTATCGAATTTCTTTTTCTAATTTCCGAATTTAAGCTTAAAACTATTAAATAAAGGTTTTTTAAACGCTAATTAATATTTTAACAATATTAAATATTATTTAGAATTTGACGGTATTATTAAATAAAATTTATAATATATAACGGTTAAACGGTTTAACTAATTATTAAACTTTAAGTCGACGGGTTTATATTAATAAAAATATCATAAAAATCTAAGTAATAAATATAATAACGTATTACGTTTCGTAATAACAAAAATAATTTAAATAATAATATTATATTATAAACTAAAACTATTTAAATTATGGGAATAATAAGCGTATATATCTTTATAAATTAATTAAATCTTTATTAGATCTCGACGTTATTACAGATCTAATGTTATTAGATTCGGTTAATTCTATATAGATTCATTTAGATCTTAATACTAAGAGAGATTTGAATCACGTAACTTTTTCTTTTGTGGGTCCAACCGTTTTTATGGCCGATCTTGGGTTGGGTCGTAACACGGTAGCATTTTATAATATTAAATTCGAATAATACTTTAATTATATTACAAATCATATTGTTAAACGTAACGGTATAAAATTAATATTTTAAAAATAAAAGATTAATACGTTAAAAATAAAAAACTTTATACGTTAAAAATAAAAGTTTAATACAGGCGAAAACATAAAAATAAAATTTAAATAAAATATATACGCAAAATATTGCAACGGGATTATTTATTATCTAAATTATTTATTTGGCGCTTATTTTATTCCGGACCTTTCGGATAAATTTTAAAAATTTATTATTATTTTTCTTTTTAGCTTTTTCGCGCCTTATATAATTAAAATACGTTTTTTAATAAATAAAACTATACCTTTATTACATTACGTATTAAGTAATATTATGAAGGAAACTTTAATTAACCGTAATAATATACGGTTTAATCGTTCTGCAAATTTATTTATTATTTTTATTTTTATTATTATTATTATTATTATGATTATTAGCAGTAATAATTTTATTCCTTTTAAAAACGAAATTTCTATTCCAGCAATTCGAATAACAAAAACGACCAAATTATCCCAATAATAACCGCCGACTGCAATTCGAACGACAAAAACGACTAGATTATCCCAATAGTAACCGCCGATTATTTTTACTAAATAAAGGCAAATCTCGAAAAAAAATGTTCGCGGTCGCCAGATGTAAAAAAAAAGGGTTAAAATACAGGTTCGATATTATCGCTTTAAATTAGGGAGTAAATTACAAAGTATAAAATTAATATATTAATTAATACGATTATAATTTTAAAAAATTTATAGCTTTACGTAAAATTAAACAGTTTCAGAAATTATATATTTCGTTAATTTTATAATATTTTTTTAAGTTTATAATCCGGGAGATCTTATTTAATATACGACCGGGAAATAATTTTAAATTTTAGCGATCCGCATTAAAGATATTACCAAAAACGGCAAAAGATAAATTAGTTATATTATTTACCAGTAATAACCTTTATATAATTTATGCGAAAAAAAGTTACTATTTACCTAAAGGATTTCGGTCTAGTTAAATAAATTTAAAAGCAAATAAGCTTAAGAACTTTTTCGAATTTCGCATAATAAATATAACGTATTTTTAAAAAAGAATTTTACCCGAAATTTAGCCGGGCTTTTTAAATAAGTTAATCATATATATATTTACTTAATTTCCTCCTAATTAATTTATTAAGTACTAAATTTCCGTTTTAGCGTATCTTTATGATATAATAAAATATTTGCATTATTTTTTCTATATTCTTAGTTACATTAATAATATAATAATAATTTTGTTCCGTATTATTAATTTAAAAGTACATGCTATAATAAATAAAATTTTATTTCCCTTTATGCCGTAAATATTAATCTAAGATATAAATATATCGTATTCTCGATATAATACGTATTAATTTTCGTATTAATCGAGATCTTATTATATTTAACATAATATCGGTTTCCGGAAAAAATAATAATAAACTTTTTCGTAAATATCGTAAATTCGATAACGCGTTTTTAAGTAACAAACATATTACGAAAACGCGAAATCGTAATGAAAAACTTTTTCGTAAAAATCTTAACAAAAAAACCGTAAAAAATGCTCAGCAAGTATTACGAGCCAAAATTCGCCGCGATAAAGCGGCTTAGGATAAAAAATATCCCGAACTGGACCCTGTTATCTAAAATAAAGCCTATAGGAATATTATAAATACCGCTAATAATTTATTATAAGTTCCGCTTTTAATAATATATTAATATTCGTATTAATTGTTTTTAATTGTTCGTAAAATAAATATTCTAAATAATTTATAACTTAATATAATATCGACCTTAAATTACGTTCTGGTATAGTAAAAACAGTTATAAGTAATTTGGAATAATTATTTTATAAACTTCTTGGTTTAAATAATAATTTTCGATAAACGTCCGTTAACGGAAAATATAAATTTATTTTCGAAAAAGAATTTTCGGAAGACGAATAAATCGCTCTATTACAATGGGATAGTACGGCCTGCCGTTATCTTTATTTCCTAAAGTTCGAAACCAAATTAACGCTAGTAATTAACGATGCGGCATATACCATGGCCGAAAAATTTTCTAAGCCGTTAGTACTTTCTTCGGATGAATTCAACGCTATACTGTCGATTATAGAAAATGTAAAAATTTTTATTATTATTATTTTCCTAGCTTTTTTTAATTTTTAATTTTTAATTTTTTCAATTTTTTTAATATTTTTAATATTTTTAAAACTTTTAATTTTTTAATTTTTTTTAATTTTTTTAATTTTTTAATTTTTTTAATTTTTTTAATTTTTTTAATTTTTTTAATTTTTTTAATTTTTTTAATTTTTTTAATTTTTTTAATTTTTTTAATT